>ANSM01001579.1:0-26593 GCA_000347735.1 Cercospora canescens BHU | reverse complement strand
CTCCATCGTCTGAAGCGAGCGTTGCGGCGGACCGTACGAGTAGTTAGGCTGCCATGCCGCCGCCTTCGCACACACAACACCTCCCTCCGGCACACCCGGCCACACGCCAGCGACCCAAGAGCCCAAATCGTGTCCTGGCGGAGGCAGAAGCGCAATGGATCTTTACCGACGAGGAACTGGCCAACGCGCCTTCCATGCAGGACGGAATGAGCGCCGAAGAGGAGAGGGATAGGAGGGTGAAGGGCGTCAACTTCATTGTGCAAGTTGGCATCATGCTCAAGCTGCCTCAACTGACCTTGAGCACCGCGAGCATCTTTTTCCAGAGATTTTTGATGAGGGCGAGCTTGGCCAAGGAACGGAATGGCATTCCCAAGCTGCACCACTACCAAGCAGCAGCCACAGCGTTATTCCTAGCTACCAAAGTGGAGGAGAGCTGCAGGAAGATGAAGGAGTTGGTGTTGGCCTTTTGTCGGGTCGCGCAGAAAAATCCCAACCTCGTGGTCGATGAACAGAGCAAGGACTTCTGGAGGTGGCGAGATCTGATCTTGCACAACGAGGATCACATGTTGGAGACGCTCTGCTTCGATCTGACAGTGGAGAGCCCACACCGACAGCTGTTCGAGATGTTGAAGTTTTATGGCATCGAGCACAACAAAAGATTGCGCAATTCGGCATGGGGCTTTGTGACGGACAGCAACAATACACAACTGTGTCTGTTGGTGAGCAGTCGGACAATTGCAGTCGCCAGCCTGTATGCGGCCTGCAAGTTTTGCGAAGTGTCGCTGCCCGACGATAACAAAGGCAGGCCGTGGTGGGAGACGCATCACGTACGGCTGAAGGATATTCGGAGGGCGGTGGAATACATGCTGTCCAACTATGATGGCACGGCGAATAAGGTCAACGGGATTGCCGTAACTGCGGGCTCGGACGGGAACAGCTCGATCTACGCGGGGCTGACGACACCTGGGACCGATGGAGCGAACGACGACGACTGGAATAGGACGAGAGCGCCGGCTTCGGTATCCCCACTCGCGCCACCAGGTAGCGACCGGCGGCATAGCAACGCGAGCAGTGTTGGTACCAAACGCGAACGGGAGGAAGAGAAGCCGGCTGCGAATGGCAATGCGAACGGCGTGTCGCGAGAGGAGAACGGATCGAAACGGCCAAGAATCGAGACGCACACGTCGGGTGGAATCACGGTCCTCCATCAGGACAGCCAAACTGACACGACGATTGTGCCTGTTCCTGAAGCGGCAGCTGGTGGCGGAGAAGTACGAGGTCTCAAAGAGCAGGAAGAAACCATGCGTGTTGACTTTGGGAACAAGCAGGCCGAACTTGACGTCAAGTCACAAGACCAGCCGCAGGCCCCCGAACGCACGCAGGACGTACAAGCCTCCGTGGACGGTCCTGTATTGCATGCCCTGCCTCCAAAACCGCAAGATGACGGAGAAGTGAGCGAGGAGGGCGAGCTGGAAGAATAGCATTCTTCTCTCAGGCAACTTGAGTCTCCGGTCGAAGAGCGACGGATGCCGACCTCGACAGGAGTCGAGAGCGAGCCCGAAGAAAGGGCCATATTTCTTCCGAATACGAATCGAGCGAAGCATAGCGAAGGCGTTTTGCAGCAGCGATAACAGCGTCAACAACTTTACTAGGACTATACGAATCTCTCCGTTTGCTGCTTGAGACGTGTGCATTTGGAAATCGCAGGGCAGGCGAACTTTCGGGAAGGAAGGAAATTTGTGAATCGAAGCGTTGCGTGCTATGTTGGGAGGCTTTTGAGAACTGGCTTCTGAGAATTCTACTAGATACCCAAATGGCATGATGGCGTTTCTTTGAGGCGCGACACGCTGGTACTGACGAGGCTCGTCTATGTATTGATAATGAAATGAAGATGTTTTCGAAATTGCACTTGCCTTTGGCGGCGTTGTCAGTCTCTGGGATGAGTTCGTTGGCTGAAGGTAGTGAAGCTGCAGTGTGATGGTGAAGTCGTGGTCTTGTACATCAGGAGCAAATATGCTGGCCGTGTCATCCTCCCGCACTTCACTTGGCTAACGTTGAATGCGCGAGCCATGGGCATTCTCTCTGCGTCTGCATTTATTGGCGGCTTCATCGAGGCTCGTGCTTCAAAATGGCATTAGATGGGAGGGCCAGTCGGGGCGAATCAGCTCTTGATGTGCCTTCTCATGCGTACAACCCTTGGCTCACGTCGTGCGCCTGTTGACATCGCAGCCGAATGGTATTCACGTTGGCGCTCTCCCGTAAAACAGGTGCAAACCTTCTCGATGGCTTGGCTTCTGGCCACCAAATATCAGACGTAGGACGGATATGCCATTCTTAATCGGGCAGTTCGATTAACACGATTGCCTTGATGTAGTAGAACAACGGGTTTCTTGTAATACAATTCTTCCCGCACGAGAGCGATCGACGGAGAGGCAAGCTGCCATCGAGACACGGTAAATTATCTATTGGCAATCCTCACCCGTCATCTGATCCGACCTCTCACACGAGAGTCTGGCCAAATGTCTTTGAATCAGTAAGTTGAACCACGGAGCCGAGTAAAGGCGTCAACGACGTCTACGACAATGATCAGTCGCCACAGGCTCGAAAATGAGCATCCACAGTCTCAGAAGGATTGAGAAGAGTATTGCATCTGTACATTGTGTCTATGGTCTCGCCTTCGCAGTCGTGGCTCTACAAGAAATTCAGTCCAATACCAAAACTCAACCCTTTTCTCCCCTCCTCGCCTTTTCGTATGACCAATGGTAAGCTGAGATTCACTTCAACTCTAGCGGCGGGGTGGGCATAGACCAGTCCCACGCCTGCTGCAGCACTGGGTAGACTGTTGCCAAGATCACCCATGGTTTTGACCAAACTGCTTCCTACATCACCAACGGTCATAGCTTGTTTCTCATCCCCGCTGGAGGGTCTGGTGTCCCGGAGCGCCAGCAATCGTCCTCCGTTGATGAAAGCCTGTAGTCGGAGCGGTGTGTCCTTACCTACTCGAGGTAGAGGAAAGAGGAGAGAAGCGCCACCTGCTGCATACACGTCTCCGCCCACCGCATCGAGACCGTCTCGAGGGCCGAGGCCAGAAAGGCGGAAACCTCGCACATCTGTGGGTCCACCCAGTTGGAAGCGATCGTTGATCCTGCTCGGACTTGTCCCATTCTTCCCAGACAGAGGCAAAGGCGCGAGAAATCCTCCACGAAGACCAGCAGTAAAAGAAACTCCACTGTCCCCCTTCACGCCAGGTATAGGGATGGGCACTGCCGCCTGACTCTCCACTTCATATTTCGCAAACGCCACATCACCACCCAATGGCCCGACACCTGCGAGCTCCGATACAGCTTTGAAAAGAACGCCTCTCGATGGTAACATGGGCGCATCTCGTGAGTCGTAGGTCAGAGAATGCGACAAGCTGGATTTGAAACTATCTCCTGCATCTGCGCGGATGGTGGGCGAGGCTTTCTCTGCCAGACTTGTGACTTGTCTCCAGAAGCCACTGTAACCGAATTCGTGATTGGTCAACGGTGATGTTCGCCAGAGGAGTTTCGTTTGGCCTCCTCGCAGGATTTCCTCATGTGACGCCCACGGCTTAATGGTACTGGACTTGAGACCACCGACTTCGAGACGCAGGTCGGGATTGGAGAGGATGGGGGTGTCAAATGTCGCGCTGTAAGTTTCTCGTGTACGCGTGCCCAGGCTTGCATGTCCGTTCAGCCTTTCGCCTCCGCCGAATATGTTGCGTAGCACGGCGTTGATGTAGGCACTTCCCTCTGCTGTGCCGGCTTCGGTGCCGGTCTTGATGGTATATCGGCCTCGTTCTTTTGCTGTTACAAATACGGCGTAGTCGGTCGGGGTGGTGCTCGGGTCTGTGGGCTCAGCCTTGTCGATGTAGGTCGATATGGGCGTTTGGAAGATGTCGAGACGGTTGAGCTTATCCACTGCTTGAGAGACTTCGGTCAGGGCTTCGCGAAGAGTATAGTAGGCCTCATCCTTGCGGTTCTTGGTGAGCAGAGGGTCGAAGATGCGCTCGAGAAAGCCGTGCCGCGTGTGGGTGGCGTGCAGCACTTGGACCGAGGAGATGGTCACGGGCGCGGTGGAGTTGAGGGAGATCTGGGCAACATGGAATCAGTGCAGTCCGGCGGGCCATCCAAAAACCCTCAGCGATTGCATATACCAGCTCATGTTGGCGTTGCTCGGCCTTTTCGTAGGAGGCATTGACACGCTCCTGGATCTCCTTCTCGCGCTGCTCCAGCACTTTGGGATCGACGGGTTTGCGAAGCTGTTGGAAGACCTGCTCACAAGTCAGGACGCAGCCCGTCAGACAAGTTCAGGATGGCATACATACGTCGTCTTCCAGCGGCGACGCGGCCATCGAGGTGAAGGGGCAGAGTAGGTGGAATTCAATGTTCAATGTCCTCCGCTCCCAGCTTCGATGTTGGGAGCTCCGCAAACAAGCTTCGGTCTCGTATTCCTTCCTGCCCGCCTCCATCTCCTCCGCTCCATCCCCTTTGACTTACTCTTCTCGATACCGTGAGCATTTTGGCCAGTCTTCTGCATCGGAAGTGGCAAGTCTGGACATTACATGAACATGCCTATGATGTACACGATTATGTGTCTCTCAGTTTCCATCCCTTCTCGTGTTAGACAAGATATATATAATCGCAGCGGAGACGCACGTTGACGTCTTCGAACACAGCAGAAAAATCATTATTGTCGCAGTCATACAAGCAACATAAAGCGTCGCAGCCGCCACGCTCAACACAAATCCCGCTTCGCCTTGTATCCAGGATCTCCGCAGGCAGTAAGGCTACCGACGCAAGTGCCACTCGTGCAGGATCCAGAAGGAGTCAACCAACCCCACAGTGCGATCTGCTTGCCATTCGTGAAGATTTGCGTCACGTTACCGGCCTGTGGTATGCCATTAGGTGGGATGAATCGAACGGGCTGGGGGATTCACTCACCAAAGTTCCGATGCAAACATTCGTCTTGGGGTTGCAATCGATGTGGAATGGGAGTGGAGCAACTCCAGCGAGGTCTGCTGATCCGTATCCATGTCCATCCTTCATCCAAGCGGAGATGGTCGCCTTTCCAGCTGCACGGGAATGGTCAGCGAGATGAGTCTTCCTTCTGTCAGGATTGACATACTGAAGTTGCTACCGTCGGTGAGCATGTTCTCGATCTGTCCAGACACAGAGACGGTGCACTTCTGGTACTTCGTGTCGCATTTCGCATCGACTATAACACCAGAAGGTGTCAGTATCGTATTCAATCAATCCGCGTTGAGGGACATCTTACTCAATGCTGGAACGCTGCTCAGCAGGCCACTGACCGTACCACCAGCACCAGCAACAGGTGCCAACACAGGATCCGCAACGCCAAGAACTGGACCTAGAGCTCCAGCAGGATTGTTCTTGCCGACTAGCGACCTCGTCGCGGTCTTAGCAAAACCGCCTGATGTGCTGCCAATTGGATCTGCTGAGCCTGAAAGATGCGTGCCAGTCAGGCTGGAGATTGTCCCAAGAAGGCCTCCGAGAAGAGGCAGACCGAAACCTAATTGGGAGCCCGCGATGAGCAGCGCGATTTTGGTATTAAAATACATGGCGTCTTGTCGGAGGCAGGCCTGTACTGGCGACGAGTGATGCTGAGGATGAGTAACGAGCGTGTTGGTTTTTCTCTGACGAGCTTCACAGGCACAGATCCACAGGGAAGTCTTATACATGCGAACATCCCAGGCCGTCCTTGTGATACTGTGGCTGCGACTCTACCGTGTTGCACACTAAGGAAAAAGGGAGTCAACATGAATTGTCATCCTTCTCAGCCATCCAGCCATAGTGGAATGCCGAGTGCGCCCAACGTCGTGCCCGATGGCCAGAGCACGGGACGAAGTGATTGGCATCGTGGGCCTCGACTCGAAAAATGTCCGATGTCAAGCCCCTTGTTTGTGGCAGAGTGGCAGTCTAGATCTGGTTGTCGCCTGGTTGACGACTGATCTGTGCGGCCACGCGAGCGGCACTTTCTTTCCGACCCATATCTGTCATAAGATATCATGCTCCCGCACGTCTGTTAATGCCTTGGCGTTTGAGAAGTGTTTGGAAAGTTTACTTGCTGACTCGACAGCCGCAACGGTCGTGGCATGGGGTCCAGACACAGAGCAGCTTCAATGACTCGTGCTTCGTGTCGGCCAAGTTTTGCTTGCATTTTGGTGTCAAAAGAAACGCGCATGGTGGCTTTGAACTGTCAAGGGAGCAAGCCGAACTTGTTCGTAGTACGCGCAGTAGCTTATTATAGAACATTACGAAGCAATACATGTCTGACGAGTCAATTCGGCATAACGCTGCTGAGATCGAGGGCTGGTGCATCGAGAAGCAATCCATCAGATCCGTCATCACAGTCGCCAAACTGATCCTCGACCGCCTCGTGGCCAGAACGGTCATGAAAGCACGCCGAACGCTCAGTGGCGTACTGGCGTAGTGCAGACCAGTCATTGCACATGTGCCATTGTCCATCCCCGCTTGTATGATCTCCGAATGTGTACAGAGGAGTGTTGTCCGCATGACACATGATGAATTGGCGAAAAGCATCGAAGCAGTGTCTGGCATGTTGAACGGGCAGTGACAAGGTAAGTCCGGCCTGACTTTCGAAGAATAGCTTCCGCACAATCTTTAGACAGTGAAGCTGATGATAGCTTTCGAGCACGTAGAGAGTTTTGTTTTTGTTCCCTGGGACTGTCATCGATGGGTGCCAATTCTGCTGCGCTGCATAATCTGGTTCCACAGCGATGTAACCATGAGCTGTGTTGATATCGTTCCAAACGGATTCGCTTTCTGTGTCGTTGGGAGAGCTGTATATGGTATACCAGTGAAATTGCACCGGCCTTCGACGGAGTGCGCTTACATTGCTGACTTCATGCTTGAATGGCTCATGTGTGGTGAATTGGGGTGTGGTTGATACAAGGATAGCTCCAGGCCGATCAACTCGAAGCCAAGTGATGACCCAGCCAAGACCGAGAACCAGATTCGAGATTAGAAGTAGAATCGTGAATGGCCAGCCCGAAATTTGTCTGCGATGCATTGTGCGGGGAGCATCATCGCTGAGCAGCGTCTCATGCTCGACGGGAAGATCTTTTCTCATTGCTGGTCTGGGGGTCCGACGGCTAACTGAGGCGACTGCCCACTACTTTTTGCGTCCAACTTGTAACGAAATCATGAATTTGTGGAAATCATAAACATTGAGGAGTCCGTGCAGATTCCACACCCACGTGGAAAGGGTGAAGAAGAAAGGAGCCGATGTGGCGCAATGTCGAGTCATGGGCGCTATGTGCCCACATAGTCAGCTTACTGGCTATAACAAAGACCTTTATTAACCAGGAGGTGCAGATACGAAACATGAGGGACCAGGCGTTCACGATTCCGAGAGCATCAAACCATGCCGCAAACTTCGTCTGTATCGAGCCAAACGGAGTATTCTCAGCATGTCCACACGCCTCGCCTGCAGGTGCATGAGCGTCCCAGACGCGCCACACCACTTTATCGAATTCAAATATGATGCAGTGCGGAATCATACAGTGGCACCGTTGGAATGGCAGAGCCTAGATCACGGCGCTGCTGAAGTGTCCAGCGACTCCTGGCTTGAAGTGCCTGATATAAAGCAATGCACTGCGCGTCCGCTGTAGCAGGCCATACCTGCTCCGAAGCCGTCATCATGTACGCCATAACTGAGGCCAGCACACTCATTCTCACGTTGGTCTTGACCGTCTTGGCAACTCTAGCTCTAGGTCTCCGCTTGGCTCAAGGTAATGCGGGCGATACCATCAAGTTCCGATGGCACATCGATGACTATCTCTGTGTTGCAGCCTTGGTGAGTGCGTCCGGTGAGATTACTCTAAAGCCAAGACTGACATATTGTACCAGATTCTGCTCTACGGCAGCTCTGCCATCATCTGTTGGGGAGCGTCGGAAGGCGCCGTTGGTTCTCACTCAAGCCCGGAGGACGCTGAGAACTGGTATACGACAGCTGGCCCTGCTTGGATTGTGCTGGCCAAGACATTCTGGGTGGTGTTCTTCCTACAGCCATTGCAGCTAGGACTCATACGACTTGCCATCCTGTTTCTGTACCGTCGCTTCTTCGGTTCATATAAAGCCTTCAATGTGGCCAACTGGACCTTGATTGCCATTGTTGCTGGCTGGACCGTAGCGTTCTTCTTCGGGCTATTGTTCGACTGTGGAACACACTTCAGCGCTAATTGGGGATCTCTGGGCGAGATCGCTGAAATGTGTCCGTTTGGATTCTTGCCCACTGTCATCTACACCATTCTCGATGCTTGTCTGGATCTTTTTGTCCTGTTGCTTCCCATACCATGGATCTTCCAGCTCAACTTGTCCTTGTCCAACAAAATATCCATCACATGCTGTTTCATGCTCGGCTCTATCGCAACAGCGGCTGCATTTGTGCGAATGACGGTCTTCATTCAGACGGGAATTCCCTCGGAAGCGATGAAGCGGACAAAGGTGATGGGTCTTCCGACCTACGATGTGTTAGGCATCGTATCTGCTGAAGTCTTCTGGACCATGATTGAGTGTACCGTGGCGTTGATCGCTGTGTGCCTGCCAGCAGTGCGCAAAGCGGTCGCGAGGAGTGCTTTAGGAAGGGCTTTTGGTTTGACCACTTTGTCAAGAGCCCTTCGAAGCATGGGCTCGTCAATGGGTACGAGGAAGAATGACTCCGCAGTGTCCGATGATAACTGTAGACTGTCATCAGAGTGTGGCAAGATCGATGTCGTTCATGTGTTCGAGGTGAGTTTCACAGTAGTCTGGATGGCCCTCTAAATGCTAACCCATACTTCCAGACGCAGAAGGCTGTCGTGTGACCAATCGAACAAGCAAGATGATGACGGGTGTTAACTGAGAGTCTGAGAATGAGCTTCGAGAACAACTACATGATCACATGCTTCGCGGTGATCGTGTTGCGGTTTCCTGGAGAGGAGCTGAACGTACAAGATGCTCATTTCTCATCAAAATAAAGCTTAAGTGGCCCTAATCTCTTGTTCGCCATGACAACCGCTTGTGGCAGGCTCTGTGATCGATGTACTCATAACATGCTAGTATTTCCATGTGATTGCCGTTGCCGACATGTCTCTCCATGTTCGCTCTACTCCTCAATGCTCCTTCGTGCTGCTATATCAGCTCTGATGGTTGCGTTCTCCAGCCCCTCCCTCCTATCTGATACCATTCTGACAAGGCAATCTTCCGAGCTCTTAAAATCTCTACTTCCAGAAGCTTCTCCCTTCCCTCCACTGACATGCTAGTGTGATCGCACTTCTTACTGGGTGGCATTTACTGGGTTGGTAACGCGAAGCCAGACTTTACCGGAAGGGACGATCGTCCGCGAGGTGTCACAGGCGGACATAGGGCGGTCACGGTCATCGAAATCCATGATCAGGTCCCGCAGGTATTTGGGTAATCGTGAAGGATATGAAGACTGGAATGTATTGAAATGAAAGCTAAAAGAGCAGGAAGCGGTCCATGCATGCATCCGAAATAAACACAGCGAATGAGCACGTCGATCATCTCGCGACGAACCATCACGCTCGTTAAATTGATCAAGCTGGCTAATCGCATGCTCAGAGAGCTGGGGGTAGCGCGCGTACAGGGGCAATCTATGGAGATATCTCCGAACGTTGATGGCCAGTCCGCGAGGACTTGAAAAAGGCGAAGCAGGCGATAGGAGAGACAAGCGCTTCGGCAGTCCAGCGGTGGAAAGTAGAGGCGCTAGTGAGAGCCAGTCGCCATGATATGATGGCTCTTGCATCTAGTACCCTCTTTACCGCTTGATCGTCCGTACTATGCAGACCTCTGGGCGCGCCTCGCAGGGTATGAAGTATGCGATATCTGCTCCCAATTCTCAACGGTACAATCATACCACCGAAGTCATTTCGCAACTGGTGCAGATGCGTGGAAACATATATGGGCGTACAATAGACTTTATAATGATATTGGACCTTTGGCCGCGTCCTTTCCAGCAACAGAGCCGGTGGGAATGACCTCGTCACATCGAACCCGCAAAACCAGGCGACGAAACATCGAGATGGATCAATTTGTTTTCTGGCAAAGATTTCGATGCGAAAAAGGCAGGCTCCAACACAGGAGAGCCCGTATGGTGACTGTGACTGTATAAAGCCCTGCTCGTGCCGCTACAAAGCTCTCCCTGGCATCACTGTCAACAATCCCGAAACGCTGGCCCCTCAAGTCGAGAAGCGGCTGCAGGCTTAGAGCGCCTGTGCGAACAATGTCCGCGACAGCTCTTTCACATGTGAGAATCATCACCCACATGTTGAGCCCTTGATTTGCAGAACACATCCCGGGTCTTGCCACCTCTTATGAGGTTGGCCGATCGAGGACGGGGCCACTCGATGATGCTGCGAGACTGCGTGAACGCGGGCCTACCTCCACGAGTGACTCTTCGCTTATCTTCGGGGACGGCACTCCTGAGAGTCACTGGTCGGCTAAGCGCGCGCTGCATTCAAATTAATACGAGCCATGCCTGAAGCTTCCTGTCCCCTTCGAGCTTCACTCAACATTGAAGCGACATGGAAGCGCCAGATGCTCTATCCTGATTTGAGCAGATGATGAACCTTGCGACGATAGGGAATACCATGTTGATCCTACCGTAGTCTTGGTAGTTGGACTCCAACAAGCGCTAGCCCGTGCATTGGCAAATTCGGCAGCTTGCGGAGAGCACAAGGATGGAGAGCTTTGTGGGTGACGAATAGCTAGAGAATGGGAAGACCATGGTGTGTTAAGCGAACATGGACCAGATTGGCCGTCATACGCGAGGCTTCAGTAATCGTGGAGTTACGATGGCGTTGTCAGCACACAGTTCAGCAAGCGATCTCTCACATTCGAGACTTGCATGTATTGACATTAATGCTGGCAACCATACATTCCCGGAAATGTCTGTGCTAGCAGGAACATTGCAAATCGTCATTCCGACTGGTCCGACGGAAGAATCAGTCCAGCCACCATTATGCACTGTGCAGAACACACTGGAGCGATCTCTGTCAGGCGCGAGTTGACATTATTCGCGACATGTTACACCACTCTGGACCGAGAATGTGTGTGGCCAAAAAGAGGCAGAAAATCAGGGAGCGGGACGAGCACACAGCAGTGCAGTATCCCCACTTCCGCGCAGGACTAATTGAGGCGACTGGTCAGATCTCAATCAGGCACCGGAACGATGACGCTGAGGTGCGATTTGGTGGCAGGACTCGATTGCAAGACTTCTCGGCAGGTTCAAAGTACGTATATGGACAGAGGTCCACAATGAAAAATTGCTCATATTATGCACGCAAGCAATGCAGGGCGGACTGGATCAGTCTGTCTGAGTAGATACTCAGCACCGTAGACGACGAACAGAAACTCGAGACGACGTTGAGGATTGAGGCATGTGGACCGTTCAGGCCAAGATACATATCTGGTGCAACAAGTGGCCGTGGGGTCGTACTCCCCCTTGTCCGGCGCTACATGTCATAAATGCGCCGCATCCAAGTCATATCTACCAGCAAAGAAAAGTGAACACCGGGGTCTTGAAGTTGAATATATAAGCTCAGGAAAGTCACACCACTTCGAAGTGAATCGCTGTACAAACATGGCGCATGGACAGACCGAAAATGAAAGTGAGGAAAGCTGTCCTGTGAAGGCGAACGAATACAAGCGAGTGCCTATCACCCACATACTTGACGATAAAGGGGCAAGTGAATGGTCTTATTTGACAGGAAAGCTTATCCTTGCCGATGGGAAACCAGGGTGTCACGCAGGAGGAGAAAGTCAGGGAGCAATGTCCAATGGAGAATGAACCCACTTTCTGGAACCGGTCTCTACACGAACAGCGTTAATTGGCATGTGGGACTACCATAACAGCTGGCAGATGAGTTGGAAGCGAATACAGGAGATTGGTGAGTACAGAAAGTGTAACACATCTCCACATCGTAGAAACTTGGCTCAGGCGGCACCGTACCTTTTACTGACTACTTTGGCAGATCATGTGAGAGAGCTGGAGCAACCACAAGAAATACCCGAGTTACTTGGAAACGTCATGAAGAGCATGCTCGAGCGTTTCTCCGAATTAGGTGCTGGCGATGTGGCATTGACGGTGGACGGGATCGTAGACACATTACAGGTGCGAAGATACATCGGAGAATCTATAAGCTGTGCTACGTGACATCGCGCGCTACAGAATCATTGATCTTTAACGGACCGGGCAAAGGGACGCCCAAAGCGTCAGGTGCTTACTGCAACTCAAGCCTCAGGAGTCTAACGTGCACAATACCATTACATTCCGAAGCTTGGGTCGAACTCGCACGATAAGATAAACGGTCCTTGCGAGACGCTTCACGCGGAGATGATGCAGAAGGCGATGAGTCGTACACACAGAGATAGAGATGACGGCCTTGAGGGCCTGGACCCTGGTCGTCGGCAGGAGCTATGGCAAGATCAAGGTGCAAAGCATATTGTGACTATGGGCGTCACAAATTGGGATTGGTGCAATCGACGCGTTCGAGCAGGCAGCCCTATGTACCCAATAAATGCACTATTGAGCTGCCTCTGGAAGCTTTCTCTCTGACCATCATTGCCTCTACACGGTCTTGTTGGGGCTCTGTGATGCAATCGACTTTGGTATGAGTCTCACTCGCTGAGCAGTCATTCAAGGTTGCTCGGGACACTCGACATCTTAAGCACGGTTGATAGGACCCTAGACTCAGGCAAAAATGGCTCGCCATTGCATGGTCTTTGCGCCCTTCAGCCTTTTGAGCGATCGTCTGGGAAAGCACAGTGACTGGAACGGCTTGGCTCGTGGTGTGAAAGCACTCGCACAGAAGCGAGTCGATATCAAAAGTTCGGAACTCAGATGACACTATAAAGTGATCGTCCAGCAAAATCCGTTTTGGTACCGCTTTCGCTATAGTGATACTTAGAGGTGCGGAAAATCGTTCCACATGATACGAAATTGTCTCAGAGCGATGGTCCCATTGTAAACGTGCACAGTACCGTGATCTGTTCCCGTATGTTGGTGACGTGGTGGTTGAAAACCAACAGTGTAGTCCCCCTCCTCCCACGCCCATACGTCTCACTCAAGACGGAAACGGTCCGTAGGTGCTTGTTTCACAGTCTCGATGGTTGGAAAACTTGGACTAGCGAAACGTCGCACGATTTCCTAAAATGCCGCACCCAATCTTGCATGTGGAAGTGAATCACCGTGCATTCTGTTAGCCTAGGAAGCGCACTACAAATTGGTTAGCTGTCTATTGATATGATGACTCGCTGCTGCACTAAACTCACAGAAGATCACGCCTTGTATTTGTCAATTTGAGGAATGGGATCATCGTCGTATGGCTCCATATGGTATACACCCGTCAAGATGTCGTGTACATCATCTCTCTGACAGCAATACGCCATGAACAGAGTCTCTTGAGCCCGTTGATCTGGCAGACGCAAAGTAGCAATGACTTTAGATTGCCAGTATCGTTGCATTTCCGGTAGATTCTGGCGATAGGCGATGGCGATGTGCTCAGTACGGTCCTCCCGGGCTTCGTTGGGCTGTACGTCCAGCCGAGTTGTGACAGCCATCTGAGGGCAAACGCAGCGAAGACGTGCAGGGCACTGTACCCTCGATGGCGTTGCAAGATTGGGGCTGAGATGAGAGTCGGAGAGCCTGGATGTTTGGCTGCCAATGGCTGTAGCAAACGGGGAGTGGTCTGGCCAGAGGGTCCTCCCTGAGGTAGCCAGCCATTAAATATGCAGCTGTTGCATCGAATTTCGCACAGCCGCGATTTGCGAACACCGCAACACAACAATGCAAGTGCTCAGGTGATACATATATCCTGCGATGCAGGAGACCGTGAAATACGGAATGCAGCCATTGCATAAACTGCAGCTGTGCTGCTTTCATGCAATACTGCATGAGGCAATGCGCGGACCCCCACGTCGCATGGCCGTCAAGTTCTAGAACAGCTGTGGAGGACTCTACGAAGGATGTTGACCAACACTGTCCAGACAGCATCAGTGTGGATCATGCTACTGGGAGATTGCGGAAAGCAAATACATATTTGTGAGTCGTGCCATCTAGGATTCAGAAGCAGGTTTCTACGCAGCGTCAATGATCTGTCTTGACGCACAACAGGTAGAAGCAGTGCGATCTCTATTCTTTGAACGGTGGGCCTTACTTTCCAGCCCACGTCCGCATTCCCAGCCAAAGCTCGATGGACAATCTTCCCTGAAAGGGAAACTTGGGAATGTGCTTCTACTGTATCGGCGTCTTGTTATGGCATGCGACACTTATAGACCAGAGCATGGCCAAGAAACTGAAAGGGAGCAGTTAGAACCTATCAAGTACTAATTAAGGCACATAATCTGTATAATAATAGACAGATGAGAGCACGAGGGTGTCACACGGGAGGCGCGTGTGAGAGGTGAAGAGCCACCTTGGTGGCTTGTTCAATGCCACTTCGCCACAATACGGCGGGCTTTTCGCGTCTCCGGGTCATATCTCGGGTTCGGCTACCCACGGTCAATTTGGACAGCACGACCACCACGACAAGATACCATTCGATCACGGCCACGTACAAGTGCACATCTATACTTTACAACGGGTAGTCTGCTCACAAGACGACGCATCCGATATCGGCAGCAGCAGCAGCAGCAGCAGCAGCGGAGATGCGAGATTTCCTGTCCGGCATTCCCGTCTCCGCCATCCTGCATCCGCTCGAAGATGATGGGGCTTCTACAGAGCGAATCTCGCAGCGACAAGTACCAGCGAGTCTGGATATTGTCGAAGCTGATCCAAAATGGCCCTTTCATTTCGAGATCTTCAAGTCCCGTATCACATCGGCATGGGACTCGCAGCAAGCCGGAGAAAATGAGCACAAAGTCACCATAATGTCGATCTCCCACGTTGGCTCCACGGCCGTGCCCGGACTTCCCGCAAAGGCAATTATAGACATCGATCTTGTTCTGTCAGACATCACTCGTCCGTATGAGTCTTACTATGTGCCACGCCTCGAAGCTGCCGGGTTTCAATACCTTCTGCGCGAAACAGCCTGGTATGAACATCGCTTTTTCGTCGCCTCAGAGCCCATATCTTGTAATTTGCATGTCTTTGGCCCGCAGTGTGCGATGGTAGCGCGGCATTGGATTTTCAGAGATTGGCTGAAAAATAATGAAAGTGATCGCGATTTATACGCGAGAACAAAGAGAGAATGCGCGCGGGTAGCAAAGGAGAAGGGAGAGGGTATGCAGGAATATTCGCGTAGCAAGGATGCAGTCGTGATGAAGATATTGACTAGAGCTGTCAATGGTGCTGGCCTTGTCTCTGCGTGAGATCGGAAAGTGGCGGATTTGACTCTATTGTCCTTACGACCGATCGAATTTGTGGAAGGAGACATTGATTTCGGCGTAGAGATGAGAGACCGATTACCGAAGGCGTAATTTCCAGCCCTGCGGACGACAAGTGACTGTGAGATTACTAGTACCTGCTCACGTGGAATTCAGGTGGCTTCCTCCTTCTATTCATTGTGGCTCTTATGGCAAAGGCTTGCAAGCCAGCCACATTGCGATCATCAACTCAAACTGACATAAAATTGACTGGTATGTGGGCAGAAAAATCGGTTTCGTGGAAAGACTGGACCCAAGCTGCCCACAAGAGGATGCATGGTCATTTTGAGCGGCATATGTGCCCGCGTGAGGCCCACTGTTTTCAGACGAAGAGCTGTCGTCGATGTTGCGTGGGCTGTCTGGGTCATACATTGCCACGATGGAGAGTGCAGGTTCCTCACGAGAGGAACGCCCGCTCGAACTGTGTCGCCGACTCGGACTTCGGTCCGTGTGATGATAAGATGCAAGTGCCAGGCAGTCGGGACGGCTCCTCGCGCAGCGAGATTCGATGTATTTTCGCGGAATGCTCGAAAGACCACACATTGACCATGGACACATCGTATCTGTTGGAAGCTGCGTGCAGAGCTTTGGCATTGCAAACATTCACCTTGGATTCATGAGTTTCGGTTTTGGCTGGAAAGACAGGCATCGACGGCACAGCAAAAGACCCGAGGCATGTGACTTAAGGCGAATGAGCATGGCCGATTCATGAAGCATGCATGGTGTCAGAATGGGCAATATTCGGGCCTACCCGTAAACAAGGGACATTGTCTGGTGCCCGCGCTAGGCGAAGACAGCGTTGCCAGTATCCAACACAGTGGTTCTCGCCCAAAGGAGATCAGTCACCAAATGTTGAGCTCGATCGAGTTCCGCTTTGCTGCCGACTGCAGGCGACCATAACTCTACCGTTTCCGGTGAAAAAATCCAGGTGAAAGCTACCTCATAAGACTGGTTTTCTCGCACCTGTGCACGAGCTCAACTCCAGCTGCACATGAACGGTAACACGGGTGGGTGCATTCGTCTCTTTTGAGTGCGTACACATCTTCTGACGACCCTTTGACGTGAGCGACAGAGCATACCTGTGGGCAGTGTGAACAACACGTTTCTACCCCCACCCATCAACCATGGAACGACAGATTGATTGGAATTGCTGCATTGCACTTGTGCATGAACTCTGGTCCCACAATGCGTTCCGAGACCACTGATGTCGCAACCTGTGCTGGTGCCACCACTCACGTCTCTAGCTCTTGGTTCCACGTTGTTCGACTCAGTTTGGAGCCGCGAAATTGTTGTCGGCTTATCTTGAAGAAGTTGGAGAGGACGCCAGGCTCTCTTCTGGAGGTTCAGACGTGCGTCGCAGAGCGTTTCTGTTCTATCAAGCCCGATATGTGGGGTCAGCGTGGTAGCTCTCTCGCCAATTTGCAAGATCTCGTGGGATGTTGGCGCGGCTTGGGACCGAACCGCTCGAGTGAGGGTAGCTGATCAACCGCTATTCCGTCGCGTTGCATATGCGCAGCGGTTGCACAGCATCCATGCCGCGCGGGTCATAATGCGGCATGGACGCAAGACACGAGTATCAAGCAAATCACGTCTGAGTCCATGGTGTGCTTGTCCTAGCCGCGAGATATCAGAGTGCCCTATGGGAAGCATTGTCCGTGGCCTCCAATCAGACTCGGCGCCTCCGGACCCGCCAGTAGGCCCAAGATGTGCGGTCTCAACCCCAGCCGTAGCAAGTCGAGTAACTACAGGCTTTGAAGGGGCGCAAGTCTCCCCTGAAGCTTGAGCATGCATGAACCTCACCTTCGCACGATTCGCTAAGGCTCATCTGCAGAGCTGATCCTTGTGTGTGTGTGTGTGTGGGTGTGTGGGTGTTACACATGTGCCGGTCGCCCACGCAACGTCAAGCTTTAAACCGCCCATAAGCAGTCGCCCCCACGAATTCAAGGACCACAGAGCCATTGCTACCACTGGATTTACAGCTCTCAAAATGTACGCCAATTAGACAGCTGAGGTCGGCCGGATCTTGTACATGTGGACCAGTCATCAGTGGGAGGTCATGACTAAATCTTTGGGAAGCGGTGCAAAACGCGAAACATAGCTGAATACGAGGAGCGCGAAGACGGCAACTGGATGGTCTTAAAGACTGGCTTTCGGCCTCCGCTCCTGTCAGCACTTCCCTGGGCAGTATCCCAAGACAAGTTTTCCCGGAGCCAGCCTTGAAAGTCTGAATGGCCCAGGAGTCGCATTCTATTCCGTTGAATTGCCACAGCACAGAGACTGGATAGTGCAGCATCCGCTCGCATGCTATACAACTGGATCAAAGTCTTCAAAGTACCGCCACGCCTAGTAGAATCGCCAAACACCAACGACTAACATCTCGAACATGCATCTTCAAGGAGGGCCCACCACTGCTTCTTGCGGCGTTCGTCAATTGTCTCCCTGTGCCGACGGCACTACAGCTGAGATTGAACGAGGCCTCGGTCGAAAGCTTCTCATCCGTGATTGCGAATTTTTGTTTGCTCTCCGGATTCGCATCCCGCAGTGTATACCACCAGGTGTTGACCCTCCCGAACAAATCCCCGCACCCAACTCCGCGCCAATACTCTGCTTGAAAATCCACCGAAGCTTGCGACTCTCCCCACGCCGGACCTTCGGACTGAAATGGCCAGCCCGTCTCCGTTATCCAAACTTCTTTGCCTTGAGAGGCGTTGACAACCTGCTCCCACCGGTCTTGGAAGATGGGAACTGCGTTGTCAAACGTGTTGACGTAAAAATTCGGGGCAATGGTTGTGTCGTTTTCGAAGAACGGATAAATGTCGACGCCGATGAAGTCGACTGCTTCGATGACGGCTGAATTGGACTCATTCACCCAAGAGCGCCAGGTGTCGACATGACCAACGGGCTTGCCTTCCAATGGGGTACCTTCGATGAACCTACGAGTCTCGTTGATGAACTGAACGATCTCGTTCGGGCCCGTGCCGATTCCTGCGTTTTGTCTGATACCGATGGCGGACAAGCGATAGAGATCCTCGCTACCAACTGAGATTGCGACTACGGCATTTGCGAACTGAGTACCATACTCATCAATTGCCTTGGAGAGGGCGTCGAGTTCGTTGGTGATGTTGGTGGTATCGCTTGTCCACAAGCCGAGAAGGATCGATGTGTTTGTCTTCAGTGCAGCAGGGATCGCCGAGAGGACGTCGGAAGTGGTATGGGCTTGGATATTCGTATACAGACGGACACTGTTGAAGACTCCAGGAGCGTCTTGCAGGTTCTGCATCGTGGTGAATTCTTTGACGAAATCATCTTCGAACTTCGCCGTATAATCGGTCAGGGTGTTGCCGCTGTTGAAGCCCTGATAAACTCTCCTTTCTTGACCATTGCAAGTCTGTAAGAACGCAAAGAGATAGAATAGAGATTGTAAAACGAACGACATGGCTGTGGATCTGGAAAGAATGACAGGAAAGTGATATGACTGCAGAAGTTGTCCAAGGAGGTCCAGCTCAGCTGGCATATCGTAGAGTTCTGGAAAAGCCGGGGAAACTTTTGATCAGTCATCTTTCAAGGATCTCTAGACTCGAGGAAATGAATTTGTGTATGCCGGTTTACCCAGCTCGCCAATGGTCGCAGTGTCTCCCGGAAAGGTGTTATCTTTACTCGAGAGAGATGTAACTAGATGTACGCCGGAATCGAGTGTGTGCTCAAGAATTTACGCGCCGAGCTCGTGAACTCGCTCGACGGGATCTCAACGAAGATTGCTGTTGAATGCGAACGACGAGGTGCCTCGCGCGGCTCGGGTATCGTATTCATCGTTCTGCTCGTTCCTCGTACCTCCAAGTACTTACTGCGGTGTACTCCGGGTCATCACAAGCTCCTCCCCTCGCTTTCCTCAATTTGAATATGAATCAAAGCTGAGTTGACACTGCTGTAGTAAAAGGGAACGCTTATCCGCGAGCTATCGCAGCCTTTCGATCATGCAAAGCAACGCGATTGGTCACCAGGCAGTGCAAAACCTCTGGTCGATACCTTATTGCTACCTCACCTGGTCTAGTATGGGATCGCGACAGCGCAGAAAGTCTGGGCGTGCCGTGGGATTGCTAACGGCAGCGGATGGACCGGGACATTGCGCTTGACCCCTGGAAACTCTGTAGGCGAGCAGCAGCAGGTCTACTTTGTTTGATTCATGTTCGGGCGTCTTACAGCGTCGAGTAATTCCCACGACGTGCGGCGAGAATGCGCTCACCAATCGAGCCTGTTATACAAGTTTTTCGGCAGACCTGGTTCTCTTCTGAAGATGCTTGAATTCATCTTTATGACGATGATCCCCAATGTTGAAAGCTGCAAACCATTTCCAGCATGAACGACCGCGCACCATTCTCTCGACCAGATAGTAGTATTCGTTTCGACGAAAGCCTGCTCCCCATCGAAAAAAGCATCGGATCGAGAAGGGACAGCATACACACCTCCATCGGCCGACCAGCAGAGACGAAGAAGAAGCGATCCCCAAAGGCTCAGCACGAAGTGGAAACCAATATTCGTGGCCTTTGGAGGGATCATCTCTATCATTGCAGCCGTCTCCTGTACCTCTGCCCTGACCCATATTGTCGTCGCATCCCACGTTGGGCGAAGTGCCCCGAAATATAAAGCTCGTCTCGAATTTTGCAATATCTTACACCACCTGTACGTAGTAGCTTTAACAATAACAGCATGGTTAGGACAGTCCATACGCGATAGAGCTCTAGTGACCGTGTTGCCATCGGTTCGGCGTGGCTGTCATCTTCTGCTAAGACGGACCTGGTCTGCTCCGCCAGAGTTGCCCCCAGCCCGGAGGCCGCGAGGAGGCAAAGCTCATGTCGGGAGGCAGTGTCTTGGCGGATGTGCAAGCGAAACCACTTCGGACCTCTGTATGCTGGTGATTATCATCAACATGACGAGCGCGGTCACCCCACGAAGTACCGCCGGCGAGGTGCGAGCTGCTACAGGTTACGATGATATCGCATGGAAGTACTTCATGGTAGGTGCTCCCGTTGTAGTCGATGCGCGGGCAGGTCATAGCAGCTAAGAATGGCCAGCGGATCACCCGAAGGCTGGCCGAAGAGCTGATGGGTCTGCCAAGCTACGAAGTTGGGCGAGAAGGGGTTCTGTATAGCGCGCAGGTAAAGGATGGCTCACCCATGCAGTGCGCATGCCTGTGTACGCTTACAGATCTGTTGGTGGACAGCACGACTTGCGTAAGCTCGCTCAGACGATGCGCGCGGCGCACCGAGGCTCAAAGATTCCATCATGGGATTCGGTGTCCCCGGGTCAGGAGTCGACGGCCGTCGACGTGCCAAACAGCATCCTGCAGCGCGAGCATCTCCAACCCGTTTCGCGCGATGTTGTTCGCTGGCGCATGATACTCGCGAACCGCTACCTCCGCCGTGACCTGCGCCGTGAAGGCCCCGTGGACTTTCAGCAGCCGGAAATGGGAAGCACCTCCGTAGATGCCGCACCACAAAATGCAGAGAGGAGGTCGAGGCCTAGTAATCTGCTACCCTCCATACACAGCCTTCTGGGGAAGAGCGTCGAAAGAGCCACCACAGGGGATGGGAAGGAAGTAGGCGATGTTCATACCACTCATTGAAGGCGTCGAGCGGCAGGCTAGCCCTCTCTAACTTAGACGGGTCTTGGTGTGCTCCGCACCGCTATCCCGTAGCCTCGTTCCCGGTGAACCTAAACGGTTTCGCAAAATGCACTTGGCGAAAAGTCTGTGTTCTCAGAGGACTCCTACTCCTGTGTAGGGACTGGTTTACTTCAACGATGTTGTTTGCCCTCGTCCTTATGTCATGTATATTTATATCCAAACGCTTCCACTGGGCGGCGGGTGAGCAACATCCGTGAATCACACACTTGTGCCCACTCTTCGGAGCAAGGAATATCGATTTCAAGACATTATCGTTACTGCTCCACGAGGGATTGCCTGTTCGGAAACCCTCTTGTGTGGAAGGGATCAGAAGCTGGTATAGCCCAATTTTTGGTTAAAGGGCCGATCAGTATAAAGCACATTGGTATACGGAACGTGGTACCTCAAATGGCAACCATTGAATCAATGCCGTAGTGCCCAACAGGAATAGTACGAAAGCGTTGCCGACATTGTTGGGTCGAAGGAGCCGGTTCAAAGCTCCAACTTCTTGTGCTCACTTTCTTCCTGTTCGCCCTCGCGACCCGCTTCGGCGCTCTCCGTCTCCGGTGCCTTCCTCTCCCTCGCTTCCCTTTGCTCCCTCTTTATCTTTTCCCTTTCTTCTCTCTCCTGCTTCTCCCTCTCCAGCTGCTCCCTCTCCTCCTTGTCTTTCCTTTCCGCTGTCTCCTTCTCCTCCTTCTCCACCAGCTTCCTCCTCTTCGTTGCATCATAGGCCTTCGGCAACTTTCCCTTCCTCCTCAACCTCCTCTCCATAAACGGACTCAACAAGCCATCAAACTCCTCCAATTCCCTCTCCTTCCTCTCTTCCCAATATTTGTCCAACTCCTCCTCATACTGGGTTGCGAGACCCCACCATTCCGGACGTGGCTTCTTATCCAACTGTCTCTTGATCTTTCTGAACGCTTTCGCGGCCTCGCTGCCGCCGCATCCCATGTTCATGGGGCCATCCGGGTAAGGATAAGTATCGATGAAGCAGTAGGTCCCTTCTTCCTCACACTACAATCGAGAGAGTGAGCAAAATGAGCGTATGAAGTAGACATCAAGTGAAAATGATGACAATTCGAAGGGATTTGCTGATAGCAAAGGGGGGCAATCATTGGAGTTTCAACATGAAAGAGCACACAGGAAAGAAAAGGAATCGAGAAATAACATACAGGACTATGCTCCGAACAAGGCCAGGACGTATTCGAAGGCTGAAGCAGACATTGGTTGTCCTTGCAGAAGCCATCATAGCAAAACGGATACTGTTCAACGCGGTCAGTCACGAGGACCTCGGATTTGCGAAGCCATGTACTCGAGTCCAGCACTTACCTCATCCGACTCTCCCGTCACCACGCAACTAAGCCCACTCCAGACCAAGAGAATGCAAAGACCGTGTGCTCGCATGGCTGCGCTGCTGTCCTATCAAAAAGCACAATTGAGAAACTTCGTCCGCGTAGAATGAGTGCGCAGGCACGTCTCTACGCGAAGTGCAAGATTTCATGTTGCCCACCTCGAAATCTGGGATTTAATTGCACTGTCAGGGGAAAGTTGACTTTCGATACAAGTCAAGCGATCGTGGTCTCTTCATCGAACAACCGGGGTGCAACCTTATTCCGACCACATCAATTAAGCCTCAGGTTGTCGTTCTGGTATAGAAACAGATCAGGTAATTGATGTAGATTCGCGAATTTCGCTGTTGGAGCAACCGATAATAAGTCATACTATGTGCTATTCAGCCCGACAGCATGGTTGATGAAGCGGGCTAAAGTTGGTGTGACGCGCACCATATGTGTGTTCAATCTGTGCGTCAACTCAGAACGCCAAACCATCATAAGCAGCGTCGGCTCAGTAAGAGCGAAGACATGTGCAAGAACCAAAAGAGTGTCCTAATTCCCCGAACAGGCGCGCACGTTGAAGTGGTCCCCATTTATCATCCTCCGTCAACTCTTTTCCCTCACTAGACATCAACCTTCTCCGTCATCTGGCTTGGCACAGCATCTCCATGCTTTTTCGCCTTTTTGGCCTTGCGTGCACGCTTAATCGCTTTCCAACTCTCGACAAGGGAGATGAAGATGACCAAGCTGGCAAAGACCAGCCCCCATTCCCACTTCAGTGGCAAGTGTCGGAAGACGACGCGGTTGACGACAGGAATGAAGATGACTGGGAACGGTGTGACAAGGCCAGCCATCACTGCCCAAAACAGGAAACGATTCTTCAGCAGAGTGCCAAAGACGCTGAGTCCCTTGCGTGGATCCTCGTTGGGATACATATTGAAGAGACTGAGGTCGAGATGCTTCGCCTCCCAGGCCATGACAGAGAGCAAGACGGTGAGAATGGAGTATGCAGTACCTCTAGCGCGATAGGGTAACTCGCAACTTTCGTTGTAGTTGTGATTGCAGTCATATCCGAGATCGCCATCGCCCTTGCCATAGGCAACGATGACGAACGAGACGAGGCAGAGCGTTCCCATGCAGGTGCCGTAGATGAACTTGTCGATGATGAGTTCCTTGGTGAACACACCAGCCTTCAGCGAATGTGGTGGACGAGTCATGACATCAGCAGAGGCCTCTTCCAATCCGAGTCCAATGGCCAGGAAGGACGATGAGACGAGGTTGGCGAAGAGGATTTCCAGAGGCGAAAGTGGGAAGACGGAAACGCCATTACGATCCTTGAAAGCCAACCCGATGAGCAGCAGAATGACCTGCGCAATGTTGGAGATGAGCAAGTGAAGCAGAAACTTGCGAATGTTGTCGAACAAACGACGACCTTCGCGGATAGCAGAAACGATCGAGGCAAAGTTGTCATCTGTCAGGACCATGTCCGCCGCTTCTTTGCTAACATCACTGCCGTTGAGACCCATTGCAACACCAACGTCTGCGCCCTTCAGGGCGGGCGAGTCGTTGACGCCATCTCCTGTCATGACGCAGTACTTGCCTTTGCGATGCAAAGCTTCAAGCATGCGGAGTTTGGTGGTCGGCGAGCATCGAGCAAGAACGAGTGGGAAGGAAGACAATTGGTCAATCTCGGCATCCGTCATCTTGTCAAAATCAGAAGCTACCATCACAGCCGTCGATGCATCTGCGCCTGGAACATGCGGAGCGAGAATACCAATCTCGCGGGCAATGGTAGTAGCGGTCTTGAGATGGTCGCCAGTCAGCATATGGACCGTAATGCCAGCTGCTTGACACTGCTTGATAGCCCCAGTAGACTCTAGACGTGGTGGGTCGTAAATGCCAACAAGACCAGCGAACTCCAGGTTCTGTTCCATGGCAGCACGGTCGGCGAAAAGTTCGCGAGCGTCTGAAGAAAGAGTGCGATAGCCAAGACACAGGACTCGAAGACCTTCGGTGGCCATGGCATCAGCTTGGGCCAGAATGGACTTGGAGGTTTCGGGGCTGAGGTTCATCAATGGCAACAAGACTTCTGTAGCGCCCTTGGTGAAACATGTGCGAGTGCCGGAGGACGTTTCCTCGTAGACAGCAGTCATACGCTTAACCGAGGAGTCGAAAGAGTGCTCGGTCACGATGACGAGGCCTTCCCGCGCAATGGTGTCCTGCTTGCCACAACCAGTGCGCATGGCCATGACCTGAAGGGCGATCTCGGTAGGTTCACCAGCGGCAGTCCACATGGAATCGGCGTTTGGTGGGGGAGTGACGGTGGAAACATTGCAGAGCGCAGCGATCTGGAAGAAGATCTCAATTTCCTTATCGTTCACCGCGTCTTGCGCCCACTGCAGTGTACGACCCTCGAGGGTGAGACTTCCAGCAGTGGGATCCAGCGGGTTCGATTCGTTTTCAACTTTGATGACGCGACCGCTTGGGAGCCATGCTTTTCTCGCCAGCATTTTGCCTTGAGTCAACGTACCAGTTTTGTCTGAGCAGATGTTGGTGACACCGCCAATCGCTTCGAGCGCACCCATCTTGCGAATGATGACGTTTCCCCTGGCCATAGCTTTGGAGCCAACGGCCATGGTGATGGTCAAGACAGCGATGAGTGACTCCGGAATGACAGCGACAGCGACACAAATACCGTAGATGAGTGTTTCGTCATCGATGTCCCAGACATTGGCGGAGAAGACGATGATGGCGAGAAGAATGGCGAGAGCGAAGAGGAACAGCGCAAACCACGACAACTTGACTTGCAGTGGAGTGCCGATGAGACCGAGAGCGCCCTTGAGGCCCTTCAAGAACCTCTTTGCCGCGCGGACGATCCACGGGCCCTCGTTCGCGGGCTTTTTGTCGCGAAGGAGGGCGGCGATCTTGCCAATCTCGGTGGTCATCCCCGTGGCGACGACGATACCAAAGGATCGACCACGAGTGACGGTGGTGGAAGAGTAGGCGATATTCTGCCTGTCGCCCACGGGAGCATCAGGCTTATCGGAGATGAAGTCGGCATCCTTTACGGCGGGCTTCGATTCTCCGGTCAAGAGCGCTTCGTCGCTGGCGAAGTTGATGCTGTTGGCAAGACGGACATCAGCAGGGACGACGTTTCCGACGCCCAACTGCACAATGTCGCCGGGAACCAGATCTTCAGCCTTGATTTCCTGCAGAGTGCCGTGATCCCGGATGACTTTGCAGGTGGGTGCAGCCATGGCGAGCAGGGAAGCGATGGTCTCCTCGGCGCGATAGTCTTGAATGAAGCCCACCACGATGTTGAGGACAATGACGGCGCTGATAACGCCGCCCTCGATCCAATCCATGGTGGCGTAGCTGAGGATCATGGCAATGGCAAGGACCAGGGTGAGACTGTTGGACACCTGGCGAAGGAGGATTCGCCACCAAATGACCGTGCCTTCGGTTTCGAGCTGGTTCGCGCCATATTGCTCACGACGGCGGGAGACCTCGCTGGTTGCCAAGCCATTTCTGGAGCACGTTAGCAGGCGGTGTGCAATTCACTGATGCATGCGTGCAACTCACTCGATGGTGGTGCCGAGAACGCTCGCCACACTGGAGTGGGTCAAGGTGTGGGCGTGAGCATTGATGGTGCTGATGTGGGCACTGTCGGCCGTATCGACAGTGGTGATTGAATTGGTGGTTTTTGTACCGCGAGCTCCGGGCAGAGACTTGTCGTTCATGAGAACAGACTCTCTGCTCGAGCCCGCGCTCGGTATAGGTGGGGGGTCGTCGACATTGCCGCTGTCGTCGGCGGAAGGAATGCCTCCGGGGCCATGGGGAGCTGTCGAGTGTGATGACCCGACATCAAAGGTGGCAGTCAAGGAAGGTTTTTCCATCAATTATCCCCGGACGAAGAAGGCGGTGGGTGGTGCTGGGGACGGGGTGGCGGTCGACCAGTCGATCAATGGAGGGTAGTGGTGGAGTGGAGGGGACACGAAGAAAGGGCGAGGCTCAGCGGGCGCGAGACTCTCCAATCTTAATCGGGCGGGAAAGCGTGGGAAGAGTGGCGGGAGGGAGGGGTAGGTGGTACCCTTTTGTACGATGGGCGGCAGCACGTGGGTGGAGACTGGCAGGCGGCGGAATGCGCAGCCCAGCACCTGGCATCTTCT
>ANSM01001577.1:0-37102 GCA_000347735.1 Cercospora canescens BHU | reverse complement strand
TGGTAGCGCTGGCTGGCGGGTGGAGGCGACACGCCCAGAGCAGGTCACAAGATTTCACCTGCAGCGCGACAAGCGCCAGTTGACCACCAACTTCCATCTTGACCCCCCAAACACCTATCACGCCGGACTTCCGGGAAATCATCATTCTGCGCGCGACCCGTGGCTGCGCAGCGCCGCCTAGTTAGTCCCTCGTCCATCATCACTCATCGAACGGCGAGAGGATGCCGGCACGCACGACGCAGAACCGTCCGGCATCCCTGCATGCGCTTGTGGTGCTCATCAATGTTGAAGACTGCATCATCTCGCGGCACTCTTCGCACCTCTTCCGCCATGGCTGAACATGGGAGATATCGTGGTCGTTGCCTCGCGCTCGACCCATTCTCGTCCCGGCTGAGACACGCGAAATCCGGCCAATCATTGCTGCCACCACCACGACCCGATGGCGTCACGTTCTGGCACTTGTTAGCGTCGGTTGTCGGACACCGTGTTGATGATGCAGGAGCTAAAGTCAGTACGCGACACGACGGATGACATAACGAGCCAGGGTCTGCCGCCTGTGCGAACAGTATGTATCAGTTCATCAAGCGTCATCGTCTACTGTACGGCAGACCAACGCCAGCGTCGCCATCTGTTGATTCTGCCTGAATGCCTCCGAGCACCCTCCTCGTCGTCGCTGTCATGCACCCTGTGAGACAGCAGACAGGCATCCAGATGAAGCCTCGGTATCATCCCGACAGCACGGCCAACCACAGACGCGACCCCGAGTGGGAAGCGTGTTTGCATGAGTCGCACCGCTGCGGGTCCCTCGCACCTGGAGAGCATTGCCGCATCAAGTCTCTCTCCGCCCCGCAGTCAACGCTGTTGCTCTGCCACCTACGACCTGCAAGGGCGACCTTTCTTGCCGTCGACTGCCGTCCGTTGCGAAGAGTCGACTATGCCACACTACGCACGCCATCTTGAAGTCAGAAACAGCGTTCGAAGCCTATCAAAGCCGCACACGGAACCATCCCGGTGTGTGGAGCGGTCTTTCGGGAGTCGAGATCCGCAGTGCTTGATCGACACGAGCACCAGGATGGCGCTGGAAGCGTTCGGTGTCTGCCGAAGATCGCCCGCCCGCGGGAGCTTGGGACTATCCGCAAGCGGAGAGCACAATGTGTTCCGCGCGTGTGCTCGCCCTCTCTTCCGGTAAATGAGCGACAGCACGCCAACCTTCCCTGAACCTTTGCATTCTGGTGGCCGCACTCGCCCGCCACGTGTGGGAATGTGCCGCCACCCGCGCGTTCCAACGCCGTTTCGCAGGACACCTTGTCTGGGCCGACCCTTGGAACGACTCGGAGGAGCGAACCTGCTCGGGAGCGAATGTGCTCAAACGCTCAATTTAAGCATACTGGAAATCAATATCCATGCCTGTTGATGTGAAAGTCTACTGCAAGAGACTCCGGCACCGAGCAGGGAGAGACATCACGGAGACAATACCTGTTATGGACGCTTGCAGCCTAGCAGCCACTAGCGCGAGATGAACCGCCATTGATCTCAAGAAATGTACTTCGCGCCAATGCGAAAAGGATCAGCATCGGCATCAGCGATCAATGCATACCGCCGCCTAACCTCAACGAACAGTCTCGCCATGATACATGGACTGCAGAACTTTCCAGTCGCGCGGCAACGGGCCTAGCCCATCCAGGCTATGGTTTCTTCGTCGTGAAAGTCTCAGCCGTGGCCTCAATTGCCGTTGTCCAGAGCCAATATGTTTCACGAAAGTGTCTTCTCTCGCGAACCTTGTGAGCGAGGCTAGCATGAGCGATCGGCATTGCCAGAGCCAAGGTCAAGGTCAGCGAACAGGAGCAGCGCTTGCAATCTCAAGGACAACCCGGGCACATCGCGAAGATCAGTGGGCGCGAGGATGAGCGCGCCGTCCGAGTGAGCAGCGATTTGGGTTCAGCATGGGAGCTTCACCAATGTGGCCACTCCTCTCGTTTCCTCCGCACACCCATGTTATTCGGAGCCCCTAACTTTTCAAAAGACTCGAGCCGCACGACTCCGTTGGCATGTTCATTCGCGGGCGTCTCTCCGCGAATTCCATGTTCTCGGGTCGACATGTGTCAAGATCTCAAGCAGCATCCGAATCATCTTAAAACGCGGCATATTCGCGAGTCACCCACGGGAATCTGCGAGGGATTTCTGCAGGACGAGTCACAACTTTCTTCAGATGTGAAGGCTCAATCAGGGGGGATCAACACACTGTCCGCAGTTTCTCCAATATACATGTTCTTCCAGTCTAGGATTGCTGTCCTGATGTCCAAGCACCTGACACGCGCGTTCAGACTGCAAGCGGCGCATTCTCGTCACGCGCGGAGACTTTCGAAGTGAACCTCAAGGATTGGATTCAGGTGGCGCAGAGTTGTTGCAAGCTTTCCATGCTGAACTTGTCACTGTCACATCTCATGAGGGCCTCTAGCCCCAAGTCCGAGTCACGGTTGCTCTTCCGAACTTAGGTTCCGATAACATGCTGATGGCAGTCTAGTGCTTCACGGAAATTATGGTGCTAAAATCGTCAATCGTTGCTTGATACACACATGTGTCTTTGCCCTCGATAGTGGCGAGAACTGCTCGTTCATGGGATGCCCTGATGTGAAGACCACTGCAAAGCAAAAGCCAATCCCATGGATCTCGGTGGCAAGGCAGTCTCCATACTTGCACTTCGTCTATTGTGGTGTGACAGCCTTGCGATAAGACGGCACGTTAGGTTCTGGTCGGATACCACCCGTCACCCAGACCATTGTCGAATCGAATGGCTGTAAAGCACAAGGTGGCGAAGTGTATCACTCTTCCAGCGCCTTGCGCGACACACAGGAGACTGGGAGTCGGGTGACAGCGACCACTTCCTCACAAGCTCTATGAGAGGTGCAGTGCCAGCCTTGGTACCAGCGTCGAAGGTGCGGCTGGCATCTAGTCTTTTCTGAGGGACTCAGCCGACCACGTTGCATCGCCCTCCGCATCCTTTCCAGGTCAGAATTGTGAGATCGATGCGACGTGATGGCTTGTGACCCAAAGTACAACACTACCAGTATCATTCCAGCTGGCACTAGCGATGTTCCGTTACCACATCTCTCTGCTGCATGCGATGGTTGTGGTCCCAATCAACTGGCAAGATCGTGGCGCACGGCAACTTTCGCGGACGGCACGATCTTGGTGCGCGATCTGGGCTGCTTGGGCAAACACGTCGTTCACGAGATATGCCTTTAGAAGGATCGATCCACCATCGAGGAAGCTGAAGCTTGCGGGTATAACGTGGTTGATTTAGCCGATGACAGACGAGCCCAATATGTTGGCTTGCTCAAGCCACACTCGTGACCAGTTCTTGTTTGGGCTGTCCAACAGTGACTAGCCCTGCCGAACATCAATCTCGACACGCTTGTCTGCCAAGTGTACAGCAAGCAGCACTTACGCAGGTCCGGGTTGGAACACGAATGTTCCTCGAGCAGCGCGTATGCCTCATGCCTGCAAAAGGACGCTACAGCGCCCTCCTAAAACGTATTCAGCCGAATAGTCCAACAAAAACTTCAGCCCTATTACGCCTTCACCACCTGCCCTCGCGCCTGTTCCTTTAGATGCTCCCGCACCAAAACGCGATTCCTCCAAACACGGTATAGTGCTCGCTCATCATGCAGATCCACCCTACCAGCCGGTCCTTATTCCACACGAGCACCTCTATACGAATACAATCCAAATACTGCAATCTAACAACCTTTTTTTCCCCCAGCAGATAAAAAAGATACAGTTTCGCGCCATCTGACTTTGCATCCCGGTAGTCGCCATCATAGCGCCGATGTCCATTTATTATTATTACATTGTTTCGCACCATCTTCCCCCATTCTCCGACCACGAAGAGCTGATGATCCTGACAATTCGATTCACGCCCATGCCGAGCCTACCAACCAGATCCCATCTTGACGCTAGTCTAGACTAACTACTGTGTCGTCTAGTCGGAAAGTCTATCGTTTTGCGATGGCGCGTGTGTGTGCGGCTGAGAGGGATGGGAAAAGGCGCGCGCGCTTGTTGAATTTGGCCGGCGGCGAGGGTGAGATTTTTCTTTTGGCCGCCGGCCAGCGCCACACGGCTGGTTGGTTGGTTGGCTTTGGGGATGGTGGTGGGATGCCGAAAGTTGTTCGGCGCTTTTTGACAAGTTTGTGTACGTGCCTGATGATGATCTTCTGCCGGTCGGTCGGTCGGGAGCTGTGTGTCTGGTTTTCGGCTTGCCGAGCTGGTTTGGAGATTTGTGGTGCGAATCTTTTTCCTTTTTTTTTGGCTTTCTTTCTTCGATTGTTGATTGGATGGTGGATTCTGTTCCAGGAGTTGTGCTTTGCTGTGTGTCATTGGGGATGAGCCGGATTGGTTGGCAGTTGTGGGCTGTTTTGGTGCGGAGCTCGAAGATGATGGGTTTGGGGCATCGAAGTTGGGGTTTGGCTTGGGAATGAGAATAGCCTTTTGGACGTGACGATGCTGCAACGGCGTCCGTTGAATGTGTTCTCTGCTGCAGATGGTCGGCTCCAATGGGAAGGTATTTGCGGGCTCGCGCGACGCGGACTGGGCGCCATGCGTGTGACCGTCTAGGAGTACTGACTGACTGCTTGCGCATCTCAAGCCTGCTGAAGGAGTCGAATGCTGCTATTGTTGTTGTTCATCACGACGTTAGAACACCTCAGGGCCTTGCAGCGGTTCGCCGAACAGAATTATGAGAGCACATCTATCAGGTATTCTCCATCGAGTATCAGGAAAGCCGCAGGAACACGATCATTCGACTACAGGGTCAATCTGTTTCCCTCGCAACCTTCAAGAGCCCTACAGCGAGCGCAAGCATCGTTCAATATTGCTATCAGATTCCACTACTCTGCAGCTAGTCTGCATCGCACACGTACAAAAGCGCTTCGATATCCCATGGATCACTAGTGAGCGAGTGCCTCATGCAACCGAATTACGATCCAAATCGGAAGAAAATTTACTCAAGAAAATAACATGCGGACTGCCAAGGCTGTCATTCTGCCGCGCCGGACGAGGAGAGGGAAGTCGCTGATATCTGTTGATATTGATATTATGTCCATCCAGCTTTCCATCCTTGCCTTCGGCTACTCCTTCGACAACGATATCCCCAACATTATCCGCGGGATATAAACACTAATAATTTTCAGGCCCGAGGTCATATGGAAGGCGACAACACTATGCATCTTAATGCGCACGAGCACTAGCAGAGGCTAGGAGGCACGTCGAACAAAGAAAGGAATCTCCGTCAACGGCATGTTCGCAATAGCATCGAATTCTCAATGCCAATATGCCGACGAAGAATTGCCGCATATTACCGACTGGCTGGGAACGAAAGAGTTCTGGGAAAGGGGTGCTTTGAGCTGGAATCATGAATCCAACCTTTTATCCCGCCGTATCATTCATGAACAGTGACCGACCTTGATGATGAGATGGAATGTGAGGATTTAGCTAAGCTCGATGGATCAAAGAGGACAGTCTCACTCGCACACTGAGCTGTCCCAGGCACATTAGTCAAGACTCTCCAAGCGATGCTTGCCTCTCTGGCCTGAACTAGAAAGCTTGAATTCCGGACATTCCAAGGCTGGCTGCATGTCTGGACAGCGTTGTTTCCGCGTTGTCACTGGGCAGGATCTCCCTTGCGCCTGGGCCACGCGTTTGCTGATCGGATATAGCAGCACGCCACATAACACGTTCACTAGCCCCGAGCTGAACGCACGGATAAAGCATCCGCGACGACATCCTGCAGGGCACCACTTAACATGTTGTCTCCACCTTTGACCTCTCTAGAGTCTAGACATCTGCGGCGCACGTCATTTTCCCAGCAAAGATGGCCGAGAAGACGTCCGATGCGAAGACGCTGCCAAATCACATTGAAGAGCTGGAGCGGACTCACACCAACATCGATGTGATAGAGACCACTCAAGAGAGCCCCTATGGCGAGATCAATTTCATCGGCACCTAAATTGCCGTCACGCTGGCATGCTGCGCTAGCTTCGCCGGTTTCATCATGCCCGTGACGTCTCTGCAACTGATCGAAAGAGACTTGGGAGTGTCTCCAAACGCCATATGGATCGCGCTCGGTTGGATCCTGTTGTCCGCGGTGTCGTTCATCCTCCTAGGCCGCTTGTCTGACATCTTCGGTCGGCGATGGTTTTTCACAGGATGCACAGTGTCCGCTTTGATCGGGTCCATCATCGGAGCCACCGCCCAGAATACCGAAGTGTTGATCGCGGCATCGGTATTCCTCGGTCTGGGTTCTGCGGGCCAACTCTCGTTCAACTACTCACTTGGTGAACTTGTTCCCATGCGCCATCGCTTTGCGGTCAACGGATTCATCCTCCTTGCCACTCTGCCTTTCTCTGGTATCGGTCCGTACCTGGCTCGTCTGATGATCATCAATACCAGTTCGAGCTGGAGAGCGATCTACTATCTGGTCATTGGACTCAATGGTGCATCTACCGTCTGCTGGGTTCTGTTCTACCATCCACCAGTCTTCGATGACTTGCATCGCAATCGCACGGTGGCTGATGAGCTCAGAGAGCTGGACATCGGTGGCATATTCCTGTATATTGCCGGCTTCTTCTTGTTCCTGCTTGGTCTGGCATGGGGCGGGACGGTACACCCTTGGAGCTCAGCATACGTGCTTGCTCCCCTTTTGATCGGGATTTTCGTCCTAGTGGTCTTCGTGTTATACGGTAAGTCGACTCTTGTGTGCGAGACATTTTCGCTGGAGTGCTGATCTCATCGTGCCCCCAGAGTCTTTCATGAATTTGCGACGCCCGCTTATACCAATGCATCTCTTCCGCAACCTGGACTTTGTTGTGGTCAATATTCTCTCCGCGGTTGGCGGTATTGTTTACTATTCGGCGAACAGTGAGTTTCGGCACGTATCGAAACACATTTCGTAATGCTGACTGCGATAGCGTTATTCCCCATCATGGTTGCCGCGCTGTATACCGCTGACCCCATCGAAAGTGGTCTTGTGGCTAGCTGCGTGGGCGCTGGTGTCTGTGCCGGCCAATTCATTGGGTCCTGGATCGCCGTACCCGGTGGACAAATGAGGCTCAAGCTGGTGTTCAGTGCCGTAGGGCTCTGTGCGTTTGTAGCTGGACTAGCTGTTGCAACAGAGAGCAAAAGTGTAGGGTCTGCACTTGCCGTCTGTGGTGGCTTGATGGTGGGCCTTTTGGAGGTCATCGTCAGTACGGTTGTCACGATTGTCATCGACGATCAGTCTGAGATTGGCACCGCTGCCGGCGTCTTTGGAAGCAATCGAGCCGCGGCTGGAGTTCTCGCAAGTAAGTTCTCATCTAGAAGCACACGCACAGATTGGAAACTAACAATATGGCAGCCGCCATTTACTCCTCCGTGCTAATGAACAAGCTGACCGAATTCACGGAGAGCGACGTGGTTCCTGCAGTACTAGCCACAGGCCTTCCCGTCTCCTCTTTGCCGACCTTCCTCGCTGCACTGTCCACGGGCAACGTCGCAGCATTACAGCAGATCCCAGGTGTAACTCCCGCAGCCATCCAAGCTGGGGCCGCAGCATTGAGAGAAGTCTACGCGAAAGCATTCAAAATTGTCTGGCTCGCCACTCTCGCATTTGGTCTACTCGCGGTATTCGCTTCATTCTTCACGACGAATATTGATGACCGGCTTTCGCATGACGTGATACGACGTCTGGGTGCTAAGCAAAAGGTGACGGATACAGAGAAAGTGATGGATGAGAAAGAATGAGCAGGTCATTGTTTGTCAACTAGCAAAGGATGTTTCATCATAGTAGCCGAATTTGAACCCAATCAAGTAATATTGTTCGAATTCGGCCCTGCCAGCGTTCAAGGGAGGCACGACTGTATGTGCCGGAATCGTATATGCAGCTCAGTGTTCGTAAGAGATCACAGATGGCTTTGGAGGCCCTCTCCAACCATTGTGGCCAGGAGTTGAATGGTCACTGACACGTGCAGCGCCGTGTCGGAAAAAAGGGCACCTTCAGTCGGAAATCCAAGTCCGCAGCCGCATCCTGCGGTGGCGTACTCCGAGAGTTTGACGTCGTGTCCTGCTTATAGCTAATGCTCACATGCTCAATAATTCGAACGACATCAGTCTCAAGTTATAGCCTGCCATCGTCAAGCGATCTACCGCATCCAGCATGGGACATATAACGATCGAATCCGAGACCATCTTCGCGAGGTCTGCTGAAGAAATATATGACTTTGTCTCTAACCCCGCCAATTGGGGTCGGACATACCAAGGCAGCGGCGGATTACACAACAACGAGCAATTGAATCTGCCACTCAAGTTCGGAGACCAATGGACAGAAGCCGTGCCACTTTCCGAGAATACATACGTGGCGGCGACGTGGACTTTGATCACTGCGATCCGTCCACACAAGTGGGTCTTCCAACAGGTCAATGGCATTGGAGCACATGCCGAAGGCAAGGGAGATAGCAAGGGAGTTGACGGCACAACGACCATCTCGTACTTCTTTGAGCCGCAAGCTGGAGAGGGTATGACACTCTTTCGACGGAAGATTGAATATGATCTGCCAAAAGGCGTGGAAATTGCCCCAGATTTGCTGGTTGCAAGTGGACCGGGTGGAATTGATCGCTATCATGCAGCTATAGAGAGGGTAATGAAAGAAGATGCTGGGAAAGTATAGAAGCAATATATATATATATATGAATGTGTGATTCAGAAGCAGCAAATCTGAACACAACCTACCCGACCTCGCAAGCTCGGTTGCCAGCCGAAAATGAGACTCAGACCACCACGCTGAAAGTCGCGATATTTGCATGCAAAGTCTAAGGTGAAGGACATCTCATCGAGCAACAAATGGACGCAACTTTAACAATGCTCGTTCACGAACAAGCCAGCCATACCCATGCCAGTTCCCAAGCACATGCTAGTCACCAAAATTTGTTGCTTCCTCCTACGGCATTCGCTCAGTCCTGTGACGATTTGTCTCACTCCTGTACAGCCAAAAGGATGACCGAGGGCGATGGCTCCGCCGCGAGGACTCAGTTTGCTCCAGTCAAGTCTCAATTGATCACGACAATAGACAGCCATAGACGCAAATGCTTCGTTGATCTCCACTACATCCACGTCGTCGAGAGAGATGTTATAGCGTTCCAATAGCTTTGGTATAGCATAGAATGGCCCGATACCCATGATTCGAGGCGGCAGACCAGCCAGGGACGTTCCAATGCATCTGGAACGCTCAATTAGACACACTTGATGTAGTTGAAAAAGCGCCGGTGGACCTACTTCGCTAGGATTGGTTGATCAAGCTTAAGTGCCTTGGAACGTCTCATGAGAACGATAGCAGCCGCTCCATCGGTGATCTGGCTTGCATTGCCTGCATGAGTTGTATTGCCGTACCCCGGGAAAGAGGGTGCAAGTTTGGCCAGTTTCTCTGCCGTGACGCCCGAGCGGAGGCAATCATCGCGAGTAATGACTTCATCTTTTCCGTCCAGTGTTACTCGAATCGGAACGATCTCATCGTCGAACCATCCGCGTTGCTGCGCTTGTTCAGCGCGCTTGTAAGATTCTGCAGCGTATTGATCTTGATGTGCTCGCGTTACGCCGAATTTCTCGGCCACGATCTCCGCAGTTCCCCCCATTGGCATCATACAATCTGCTGCATCTTGGCTCCGGGACATTATCTCTTCTACAAAGGGTCGATCTAGGCGAGTGTATTGCGTGGAAAGGGCCTCGGCCCCAATGGCAACTCCAATGTCGATCGTGCCGGTGATAATCTCATTGGCGACATGCTGAGTAGCGGTCAGTCCCGAAGAGCAGAATCGGGATGCATGCGAAGCACAGGTCGTTGGTGGAAAGCCGGCTGCAAGCGCCGCTGCCCGGACGTAATAAGAGGCTTTTGCATCTCGGACATTTCCTAGGCAGATGCCGTCGACCTGGCTCGGATCTAGTTTGCTCTGCAAGACCACTTGTTCTAGCATCTTGAATACCAGATCGTCTAGAAGAATGTCCTTAAGACCTCCACGTTTGGACTTGCATAGGGGAGTCCGAATGGCCAATGTAGTCACGACATCCACTGGGTGTTGCTGCTTTCTTCCGTCTGTCAATACCCATAGCTCATACAGCTTGCCACACACCACCTACAGTGAATCCAGTCCGATTTCCGTGGACTGCACATGCGAGACAATCCTTTTTAGCCGTTCTGACATTTTCGTCCGGTTTCAGGCGCTGTCACGAAGAAACAGCAGGGCAAAACAAAGCTTTAGGCGAAAATTTGGGCATATGGAGAGAAACCTTGTAAAGCTGAGAGTGTAATCGATCTCTCACAGATACGGTTACCCGATCAACTTAAACCAACACAAATTTCACCTTTTTCGGCAGGGTTTGTGAGAACCTTTGCTTCGCTTTGATTTGCTCCAGGTCATATGCAAGGGCATTTGACCTTTGTTGGACTCTACAGTATTCATACAGGCTTGTCTCCTGCCAAAGTGATACGATACATACTCCGCCGAAAGCCATGATAGTCATTGATCGGGTTGTGCAGCGCTGATCTATTGTCCCACATGGCCAAACTGCCTACGCCCCACTGGAAGCGACATGTGAACTCTGGGCGGACTTGATGTTGGTGCAGAAAGTTCAGCAGAGGAGCGCTTTCTTCTGCCGTCCATCCTTGGAATCGCTCCGTATGTGCAATGTTCATGTAGAGGCTTTTCTCGCCTGTCTCCGGATGCGTCCGAATGGCCGGGTGATACGATACTAGGTCCTCTACCTTCTGGCCTGATCCCTTGACTCGGTCTTCTCTGGTCTTAGTGACATCTGCTTTGGCTGAAGTGTTCACACAGACCAAATCCTGGAGAACGCTTTTGAGCCCATCTGACAAAGCATTATATGCAGCAACTTGGTTTGCGAAGAGCGTATCTCCTCCATAAGGTGGCAATTCGTCGGCACGAAGCATCGTTGCCATTGGCGGCTCCTTCAAGTACGTCGTATCCGAATGCCATATTCCGCCAAAGTTATTCTTTTCGTCCTCTTTCTTGAGTACCTGAATAATCTCCGGGAATTGATCGATGCCCTTTACAAATGGATATTGCACTGGCTGTCCGAACAGAGCACCGAAAGCCAGAAATTCTCGTTGTGTGAGCGATTGATCTCGGAAGAAGACCACCTTATGTTTCAGCCAGATTCTTCTGATTTCGTCTGCTGTAGATTGATCCACGGCTGCGAGATTTACTCTGTGGATTTCAGCTCCAATGCTTCCAGAAATGGGCCTCACGGAAAGACTTCCAGCAGAGGCTGTTGCAAACCCGCGATGGGTGGCAAGCCGCCAAGTACGTTTTCCAATGCCATAGAACATGACCATAGCATCCGTAATGCCATTAAAACGGGGTCACTGCATATGTCGAGATAATAGATGGAACCAAACGAAGCCAATCGAGCGGAAATCTGACCCGAGAGTGCTTCTGTGAAGCAGGACCCTGAATCTGCCTAGGTCTGCGCGCTCCTTGGCATCCAGTCGCCATCACTGCAAAACAGCTCCATGCTCTCCACGTCATCTTGAGATGTCTGAGGCCTATCGTTCTGTTTTCCGCGAGAGCTTTCTACTGTAGAGGACCGCTGACCAGTTTGACATTTTGTTTCGATCTCAATCGCTTATCTTTGTCGACTGTAAGCATTACACTGTGATCCATTTATGCTCCTCAGAGAACCGTATTGAGCCCGACTCAGCACATTCGCAATGGTTCTTCATGTCGAGATCGAAAATGACGGAGTGGACGAGAATGCTCCAGGCGGAAAATTCGGCTACCGCATTGGGCACAGTCTCGGGGACTATAGTGTGCCTGATCGCATCCTCAACGCCGAGGATGACCGCTCTGTCGAGATTTTGACGGTAGGCGCCGGAGTTTCGGGCATTTTGATGGCGTATTTGCTTCAACGCGATTGCAAGAATGTCCAGCACGTTATTTATGAGAAAAACGGTGATGTATGGCGTCCGTGGTTTGTAGAACTCGACCATCCACTTACGAAGCTTTCACAGATCGGTGGCACATGGCTCGAGGTAAAGGCGCCTTAGCTCCTTCTGTTCTTCTGGTAGCCACACTGAAGACACCAAATTGTGCTAATACTTTTCGCGCTGCACACAGAATCGCTACCCAGGATGCGCTTGCGATGTGCCCTCGCACGCCTACACATACGCTTTCGCACTGAACGCCGACTGGCCAGCGTACCTTAGTAGCTCTGATGATATATTTCGACACCTCACGCGAGTTTTACAGTGTTTCGACCTGCGAAAGTATATGCGCTTCAATAATGCTGTGGAACACTGCGAATGGAACGAAGAAGAAGGTAAATGGCTGGTGGTGATCCGAGACCTGCTGACTGGGGCGCACTGCACCGAGAAGTGCGACATCTTGATTGGAGCCAACGGGCTTTTGAATTCGTGGAAGTGGCCAGAAGAAGTGAAAGGCCTACATACCTTCAATGGAAGGCTGGTTCACACTGCTCGGTGGCCTGACGATTATACCGCGGAGAAGTGGGTCAATGACCGCGTTGCTGTCCTAGGTTCGGATGCATCAGCTATACAGGTCGTCCCAAGCATGCAAAGCCAGGCCAAGTCGTTAGACGTGTACATAAGGTCTCCTGTCTGGTTCGCAGAGCTGGCAGGCCATGGTGGAGAAAATACTGATTGTGAGAATCTCAAGACTGAATATTGGGCAGACACTGACAAGTATGTTCAGATGACGAAGCACAGCGTCAGAAGCTACGGACGAATCACTCTGAATTGCTGTCGATCGCCAAAGGTATCGAGGGGGGACTGAACGAAGGACCGGGTATCAAGGCCCTGATGCCAAATAGCGCAGAAGCCAAGGCTGCTCGAGCACATGTTGCTTCCCGCATGCGGGAATTCATTCGCGACGAAAAGCTCTACGACTTACTGACACCTGACTTTCCACTGGGTTGTCGGCATTTGACCCCAGGAAATCCATTCATGAGAGCAGTGCAAAAGCCGAACGTGCAGGTCCATCGATCTGCCGTTGTTGAGGTGAAAGGAAATACTTTAATCGATACGGCGGGATCACAGGTCGAAGTCGACGCACTCATTTGTGCAACTGGTTTCGACACCAGTTATATCCCAAAGTATAGTTTGAAGGGACGCAACGGGGTGCTGCTGTCGAAGAAGTGGGCCGAGGTCCCGGAAGGCTATATGGGTAAGGTCACGACCTCGAATGAAGTTTACAGCACTAACGGCATTCAGGCATGATGGTTCCAGACTTTCCCAACTATTTCATGTTCCAAGGTCCTACATTTCCTGTTGCCAATGGATCGGTCATGGGCCCTCTGCAGACTGTGGGAAGCTATATTGTTCAGATTGTCAAGAAGATGCAACACGAAAGCATTCAGTCTTTCGATCCCAAGCACGATGTGACCGAACAATTCAACACTCATACGCAAGCTTGGCTGGCTGGAAGTGCATGGGCAGATCGGACGTGCCGCAGCTGGTACAAAAACAACGAGACTGGGCGTGTCCACTCCATCTGGCCGGGGAGCAGCCTACACTATTGCGAGATGATTGCATCTCCCCGATACGACGACTTCAATATTAAGTACGAGCACCCGCAAAACATGTTTGCATTTATGAGGCTCGGATTCACGAAAGATCAAGTCGAAGGTGGGGATCTATCGCCGTACATGAATGCCGATGTACTCGAGACAGTATTCTCCGATTTTCGTGGGGATGCAGATGAAGATTTCCGGGTTCATGACAGGAAAAATAGAGTTAACGACTTCCCTACTTTGACAGGCACTTAACATTCGTTGATAGACGGCTGTCTAGTCCTAGAGTTCAACCGTATGACGTTATTGTATGCACCAGCTATAGCTATCACGCAACCAGGGGGGCAATCTCACTAGGGGCTGGGCCAAAGATTACAGCAACGTCTCGTCAAGCTAATGATTATTCGTCGTACCTATGAATCTGCTCTCCAACATATTTACAATTCTGCTTGATCATTTTCAGACCGGAAGTCGAGAGTACCTCAGTAGTATCATTGCCGTCTCCTCTACCACAAATATCTGATCAGGAGCGAGGTGATGATCAAGATCCGCCTCTCATTTATCCACGTGCTATCGATTGAGGCACGCACGGTGAGGCTGTGGCCTCAAAGCACGAGAACCGAATGGCCGAGTTCGGTCGTACGCGGGACTGCCGCGATGTGCGACACTAAAGGCGATCTGGCAATTTACAGATAGGCAAAAGCGTTGAACAAATATTTGGGGTCATGTAGTATTCTACGATATGGTTTATATCTATCTGATCAACTTTCATCTCTCAATGATTGAGTGCAGAGCCGTCCAGCCGTGTCCTGTGCCTTGCCGAAATGCTGATCTTCTCAATCCGTGAAGCGACAAAATATTTACACCCTCACTCTGTGTCATCCAATGACCAACCTAGAAAATTGCCATTACATTAGGATGGCTCCCGACCCCACCTATTAGGGGACTCATATCAGCGATAGATCAAGATCAGATACCGATGAGATGGGCATACTCACCCGGGACGTTCGACGGAGAGCTCGAGAAGAAAAAGGCGTACTGGTTGTACGTCTTGCAAGTCTCGGCCAATTTTTCGAGATCCCACATTTCGCCGATTGGCAAACCCCAAAGTGGAAGCAGATGAGCGTGTAATACGTGAGGAGGCTTGGGTGGCCAAGCTTCAAACCCTGGAGTATCACCGGCCACTGCGCTGAAATAGTTGTCATGCAGGAAGTCTAGCATCTCACTTGACTGTTCTACACCCACAAATTCATGGGCGTAATCCCTGACATCACCGAGTGCTTGACGAGCCGTCGGACTCATCGCAGAGGATGCATCGAGCCAGCCAGAACGCACGATCAGGATGTCACCATGCTGAAAGTGCACTCCCTGAGCCCGCGCACATGACTTGAGTTCTTCTAGAGTGATCGGGCGCGTGGTGAATGGGTCATATGACTTTTTCAAATGACTCCACACGTCAAGGAGAACAGCACGGCCGACAATCCCGTGCTCTGCCCATGCTTGCATACCACCGCTTCTGTTCGGGCTTTCTATATCCTCTTGTGTGATCTAAGCCACTGTCAGCTGCTGCAAAATGCTCTTGTGGACTTGGGTGATCTGACTCCATTGTAGAAAATCCACTTCTCATTATGCTTGGTCGCTACATGATGATAGCCGTCCCACTGTCAAAAAATGTCAACACATCATGTTATTTCCGTTAGAGTGGAAGCGGTGCCAATTCACTTGAGAGCCGCTCTGCGTGTTCATGTAAAAGAGATCATCATTTCCGTGACCACCATTAAGCTTTTTGATCTCATGTCGGAAAGGCTCTCGACCAAAGACGGGAGGGCTAGGCAAATCGGATCGGAGGCTGATCTGATCAATCTCATGACAGATGATGATAATAATGCTTGCACACAGAGGTGCTCACTCACTCCAGGTTGATCGTTTCACCAGTTCGAATAAGTTTGACGGCCGCAAGCTTACGGGCTGACGTGAGCATATTTAAACGGCCCAGCTGTTAAAGCCAGATGCATTAGAATCGTGAGTGGTCTAGCAGAATTTTTGCGGCGAACCTCATCATTTTGGCCCCATCTCCATGCTGCTCCAGCAGGAGCATCGGACAGAGTGGGCAGCTCAGAGCGCTTGGGAAGAGTGGGCTGTGAGGGATCCGTTGATGGTGCCATGGCAAGGCAACAGTCTCTCCGGGAACGAGGGTACAGACTCGAGAATAGGACTGCTCAGTGACTGCAGACAAGGTCACAGGTAGTGGTATGGCAGCTGCTGGCAGGATCGAAGGCGAAAAGGTTGGCCTTGTGTCGGGCAAACGGGCCGAATCGGAAAAGACTTGCCCCGAGAGAATATTGGTTATAGCTTGCTCGAGGCGTGCACAAAAGACAAGTCCACGTCGTGACTCAACTCGCCCATCAAAGCAGATGAGTTGACATAAGCAGGACTAAGTTGTTCTAGGGCTGTGACACCCAACAGCCTCATCGTAGTCTGGATTTCGTCATCCAATACTGAGTTCGTGGTTAGCGGGTATATTGCCAATTTTGTCCCAATACCCTGACTTACTCTGAATTACACGTTCCACGCCAGCGGTTCCATAACCACTGAGGGAGTACATGAAGGCCCGGCCTAGGCCCACAGCTTTTGCCCCTAAGCACAAAGCCTTGACAACGTCTGACCCACGCGTAACGCCTCCATCAAGGTAAACATCTAGGTTGTTCAGAATGCTCTGGCAGAATTTGCGGATCTCCAGTAAGGTCTTGATCGAGCTTGGCGCATAGTCGAGCTGTCTTCCGCCATGGTTGCTCAGGTAGATGGCATCCACGCCAGCTTCGACCGCTAGCATGGCGTCCTCGACTGTTTGGATTCCCTTCAGCACGAGAGGTCCTGTGTTGCCCCAGGCCTCGCGAATCCAAGCAAGGTCTTTCCAGTCAAGAGTGCTTGAGTGGGCACCTCTGAGCACTGGTGCATTAGACCCTGTTGCTGTGACTACGCCACTGGCAGGCTCGATGCCTGCTTCATGGTCGAGCTGTGCCTTGAGCCGATCATCTTCTTCGCGTTTGCCTATCACAGCTGAATCGATTGTTACAACCAGCGCCTTGCAATGAAGCCTCCGAGCTTCTTGAATGAGCTTTCTTGCGCCAAGCTTATCCAGAGGGACGTACAATTGAAACAGGAGGGCTCCACGCTGGGATGTCCCTGTTGCCATGCACTTGGCGATTTCGACATGAGGGACAGAGCTGTACGTGCTGCAGCAGTAAGGAATGTCCCATGTGACCGCGCCTTTCCCTAGGCACAATTCACCGTCCTCGTGCGCGAGCTTTGCTAGAGCGGCTGGCGCTATGAAAACAGGAAGAGCGCTATCGTGGCCCATGATCCGAGCCCGCGTGCTGATATTGTCTACACGACGAAGAGTTCGTGGTCGGAACTGTATTCTAGCCCAGTCTCTGTGATTTGATGCATCGGAGTGTAATGAATCGGCTGCGGAGCTATAGTATACCCAAGCCTTCTTCGACAAGGACTTCTGTGCTGTCGTCCTAAACTCGCCCAAGTTTTGGATGGTCATCAATGGAGGCATGCCGTTCGGGTCGTTATGTAGCAGCTTGGGGGCACCCGCTACACCATAGCTATCTGCAGAAGCCTCATAGTCCCCCAGATGCTTCTCTTTAGGTAGTGTCTCAATGGTTCCAGGTGGATGGATCAATTCGTACTCTTCAGTGGCATCTTTACCTCCATATCGAAGGATGCTGCTAGCGCCGCCAGGATGGAAGTCCAAAAAGTCTGTGAGATCGTAGACTTGCCCTCGTATCATGACCCAGCAAGAACTTCGAGAGGTGTGCCTCTTCACTTCGCTTCTGGAGATGCCCATGTGCGCGATACGGCAGGTGATACCTTAAGTTGCTCTGTCCACCTTGGACGGCTTGCTGCAACGTGCATGAGAACGCCACGAGTGTGATGGATAGCTGCTGACAAACCTTGCGGCAAAGGGAGCCGCTCTCGGGTAATACTGCCGCCTACAAGCGCACACGATGCCTCACCAGTTCACTTGTGGAACATGCATGAAAGAGAAGCATTAGGAACGGTAAATAGTGGTTGGTGTAGATGTGATTATCGATTGTCGCCCAAAAAGATATCCCATTCGGCGACTGGGTTGGTCCTGTACCTCGACCATGGCTGCCACCCGGGCTGAGCATTGCTGCTATAGCCGTGAACAGTCCTAAGCATCTCATGCTCTGGTCTCAAGTTGGCAGTCCGGGGTGCTTGTGGTAGAACTGGTGCACTGTGCAAGAAAGATGTCATCTGTCTACAAAGTCGCATTCTCGTGGGAAATGGCTCAGGCATCAGTCAACGACATTATCATGTCCGAACCCACCAATAACTTCCATTCTCACCCCCATCTAAGCCTGGACGCCAACTTGCACCGGCTCGTACTCGGCGCTATAGCTTTGATCTTGGAACAGGCTCAGCTGCAGACCTCAGTTCTTTTCTGAGAATCTTTCCGGACATGCTCTTTGGGATCTCAGACCAGAACACCACGCCGCCGCGAAGCTGTTTGTGTGCGGCCAGATTGCTTTTGACGAAGTTCCGGACCTCCTCTTCGTTGACCAACGAGGAACCTGGAGCTCGTACCACGTACGCTCTGGGCACCTCTGTCTGCTGATCTGCATTCCAAATTCCAATGACGGCCGCATCTGCAATCTTCTCATGTGATATCAAAAGTGCCTCCAGTTCTGCAGGCGCTATCTGCATAGCCTTATACTTGATCAGTTCCTTCTTGCGGTACACGATATAGACACGGTTGTCCTTGATCGTAACGATGTCTCCCGTTCGATAGAAGCCACGCAGGAAAGCATCTTTGTTGATATCCGGGCGATTGTGGTACCCCTGAGATAGGATTGGGCCTGCCAGCAGAAGCTCTCCGGCTTCATTCGGTGGCACGTCTTGGTCCTCCTCGTCCACAAGACGAGCCGTAATGTTTGGACAGAGGTCGCCTACACTCCAAGTTTCATCCTCAATGTGGTAATCTTGAGAGTATACCGATCCACTGGTCTCTGTCGTGCCATACGTCTGGGTCATCAGTGCATTGCCTCTGCCAAGCTTCCGCCGCACTTGCTGAGCAACTGCGTAGCCCAACGGGGCAGAGCCTGTTGTTGCCACTTGAAGACCATCGAAATGGTCTGTAACTCCACTGGATTTGGCGATACGTAGCCACACTGGAGGGACTGTGAATTGGAACCCGGGTCGATAACGCCGGTGATACTCTATGAATGCATTGAACTCATACTTGGGCATCCAGTACGTTGTGCCGCCCATGTAGAATGGATTCGTAGAATACATGTCGATGCCTGCGATACCCATGGGCAAGTGGGCGATGGTATCAAAATGAAACGATGGATCGCGCTTCTGGAATTTACTGTACAGAGACGTTAGCGACGCCGCCAGGTTGAGTGTTTGTTGAAGACTCTACTGACCGAGCTACGTGCATGGTAACAATCAGATTCGCCACCAGACCTCGATGAGCGATACGCACACCTTTGGGCAAACCGGTAGTGCCAGAAGAGTACAGTAAAGCTATGGTCTGCGACTGGAGTATCTCAGGGTCTGTTATGAGGGGCCAGTCCAGACTCTGACACTTGCACGCTGCCAGTACGTCGCGGGCCTTGTCAGCTTGCAAAATTCTGAAACGACCGGGCTGATCGTTCTCCAGCACAACTATACGCTGCTCAGAGACACCACATAATTTTGCTGCAGCTACGGTGACCTGCAGGCAATCTGCCGAGCAGACTAATACGCTCGCGCCACCGTCATCAATCTGGCGAGCAATCTCCGACGCTGTAAAAGAAGTGCTCGCCGAACTGAAAATGCCGCCTGCTGCGAGTACAACATAGAAAAGATTGGGCAGGAATATGCTTCCATTGCAAATCGCGAGCACCACGTCCGTGCCTGCAGAATATCTTCCAACATCAAAATGCTCTCGAAGAGCATATGCGACTTGTTTCACCAGGCGGCGGGCATCGGACTTGGTGACGAAATTTAGTGGATTGGCAGCCTCAACGTGTATCTTAGTTTCTTCTTTTGCGAAACACAGTGGTGACTCTATTGTGCTCTCGCAGTCAGGCACATTACCACTACATTGAGGACTCTTCAATAATCAACTTACCGAACAGGAGCGTGAGCAGATCCAGATGCGGGATTTCCAGATCTTTCTCACGAGAGCGATAGTATATTGGAGTCATCTTTGCTGGAGTACGTAAAGGTTTCAAGCATGGCCGACTCTAGTGCGTCTGATTATACGAGGCAGCATCATGTGAATAGACTTGTAGCGGGGCATGAGTTCACGGAAAAGACACCTTGGCAGCATTGGTTACCAGACTCGGCTGCCGACTTCCGAACATTACGCTCATTGCATAAACCTACGTACGTCTGTTCTGGGCAGTGTAAGATGTTATGGTGGAAGTTCAAAAGTTCCATGGCAGCATCGCTTAAACCTGTTTTCTTGCAATGGGTCGTTATAGCCGCATGCCAATCCGACTTCAGCTCTGATTTCATTGCAGCACGGATCTTCCAGGGCATCTTTAGACGACCGATGGTTCACTCCAGCTTGGCGGAGGTCCCCTGAGTTCGAGAATGAGTGCTATAGCACTGACTGCGGGCGAAGGCCTGCTTTTCATCTGCTAACGAGGCGAAGTGTTTCTTCTTTCACTCAGGAAGCACAGTAAAGATGTGAATTAGCTCTTCAAGGTTTTGTGTGCCGTCTATTATATCATCCCCCGTCTTGGACGGCCATGCTCAAGTATCTGGCAAATTAGTTACCACATCAGGTACTGAGATTTGTGCGAAGCTCGGTACATCCCACTCTCGCTGCTGGTCCTCGTCATCGATTGTGCCGAGATACCATGTAAGATCTTGTCCGCTTAGATCACGGGCGGAATAACCATTTCCTAGCCAATTCCACATGTTGGGAGACCGATAATTGATCTCGTAATCTTGGAATCGGCATTTCTGCATCAACATCATGTATTGGTTCCGGGTTCCCGGATGTAGCATAATCCGACCGTCTACTTTGTTGCCCTTGAACCAGCTCCTGCACGGTGCATTCCAGACAGTTCTATCGTTGAATAGGTCGGCATGCTCGGCGTATTGATCGATAACGGATTGTTTCGGAGTCACGCTTTTGACGCCTTCGAGTTGAATGTGTTCAATCATCTGCAAGATATACTTGATGAAGACATCAATCATTGGCATGGCACTCCCTTGTCCAAGTGGCCCGTATGGGCCGTAGACTCTCATGTAGTTTGGCATCCGTGGTGCTGCTACGCCGAGATATCCTACTGGCTTTTCCCGGTATATGTCCTGCAGGTTCACACCGTTCGCAACGATTGGAAAACGGGGTACCCAGGAGGTGTCGAAGCCGGTCTATCTCCATCAGCATCAGCTATAGCTCCTTCCCCAGCAGTGGCTCCTAAGAACATTTGGTGGACTCACCGCGCATATTATGACATCCACTTCGTGCTCCGATCCGTTAGGAGACATGAAGCCCTTCGCTGTGACGCGTTGAAGTCCTGCTCCTGTGAACGTGGTCACATTGGATTGGGTCAGGGCTTCAAGATACCCTGTCCCGGGACTAGACATATGTGATCAGACGGCAGTGCTAAAGTCACGCTTATAGGCGTAGTCGTTACTAGACTCACGTAGGACGTTTTCATCCAACAGGGAAGTGCTTTGGAATCAGAGCTTCCGCTAGGCTCTTGTCACCAACCAACTTCTTCTCCATCTGGGAACGAGCATACTAGATTCCGTCAGCTCCGGAAACGGTAAGTCGCTCTCGTGCCACGGAACTTACCTCTCCGGCCCTCTTGGACTCTGGGCTGTCGCGATGGAATCCAGCGAAGCGAGACACCATCTCCGTCTCCACATTCTTACGATACTTGAGATACTGTTCCTGATCTTCTCGCATGACGGCCTTCTGTTCCTCGCTGTCTGAACACAATTAGAAACATGAAAGTAAGCAAGGCATCGTGCTTAGACTCACACTTGAAGTTGCCCCCATCTTTGCCAGCCCATTTCTGCGCAAACCCCGGAGTCATCCATGTCGGCGAACGGACCCAGGTGTACAGATGATCCACGTAAGGTTGGATCTCAGCAACGATCTGAATCCCACTTGATCCGTTTCCGACAACAGCGACACGCTTTCCTTTGAGGCTGAGATCGTCAGGATAGTTGGCTGTATGAGCGACGATTCCCGAGAAATCTTCAAGCCCTTCGATTGTCGGTAAGTGCCAATTGCTGGAAGCTTCGTCAGTCATATCTCCGTGATCTTCTGATAAAATGCTCGCATACTTCAAAAATCCCATGGCGTTAACGAATATCTCAGCTTCATCGACGAATCGGCTCCCGGTAGCCAGGTCTGTAATCTCCACTCTCCAGCGTCCATCGGCTACTTGCCATTCAGCATGATCGACGCGATGTCGAAGTCTGATGAAGTGCCCGAGATCAAATTTCTCGACTGTGTTCTTGAGATATCTTTGGATATCTGGGCCTTCAGAATAATAACTTGACCAGACCTCTGGGTTCCATATGTATTGGTAGATGATACTCGGAATATCACATGCCACACCGCTGCAAATAAACGTTAGTTGATTGTACATGATTACCCCGGACTCGCAAACTCACGGATAACGGTTCTCCAGCCAAGTACCTCCTATGTCTTCATTCTTCTCGTATATGACTAGATCTACATTTCCAGCATCGTCCTGGATATACTTGGCAAGACATATCCCAGAGGCGCCAGCACCAGCACAAATCACTTTGATGGGTCGGTGTTGGCCAGAGAAGTTCTCTTTGATCGTATAACCTCGTTCGTTAGTCGTCTTCCACCCGTATTGCTTGGGTTTCTGGTCCCATGCAATCTCTGAGCCGTTCATAACTGCCATTCCCCTCTGGAAACAATGAAAGTTGATTGTAGCTCAATAGTGATCTAGAAGATGGCACGGAGACGCGGCCCGTTCTGGACTTAAGCGGAGGTATGGGGATGGGATGTTTTCCGTAGCCATGACACCAGATGTGTTAAGGATCTCAACGTAGCCTGCTCGTGGCATCTTGCCCACTGTTGCCTTAGAACAAACTCCAGATTATGTGCATGGCTCATCGCAACGTTGGCGGTGTACAGAAATCTGCATTGCATCATAATAATTGCGTCAAATCTTTCATGCGAGAAGAGTCTATTTCGATGGACATTTGATAAGCACGAAACAACACCCTAGCCTCAAATCTGCGAAACAGTGGCATGACTATGTTCTATGGCAAGTCTGAACATCATGTGACTGCGCAATTTTTGCCGCCATAAAGATTCCCTCTGCTTTATCAAGTATGGTGCTACGCTTTGGCAGTCATTTTGATGTGGATTGTCTTCGGCTGCAGGTACTCCTTCAGGCCAGCAGCACCCGACTCTCGACCGTAGCCAGATTGTTTGACTACTCGATCATTAGCAGTTGCTCCATGCAGTATGCGACTTTTCACTTACATCCACCGAAAGGGGTCGCCGTGCTGGTCGTGAAAGAACTGTTGATGCCAACAGTTCCAGCCTCAAATTGTCCAGCAACGCGGAGAGCTCGTGAAGCATCGGAGGTGTATATGGTAGATCCCAGGCCGTAGCTTGTGTTGTTGGCCAGCGCAATGCCTTCTTCTTTGGTTTTGAATGTTTTCAACGCTATGACAGGACCGAAGATCTCATCGGTGAATACCTTGGCCGTGACATCAGGGTTTAGGATGATGGTCGGCTGCACAAAGTATCCTGAGGTTCCTTTGCGGATGCCCCCTGTCAGATACTCAACTACGGTTGCACGCGCATCATCTAGCATTCCCATGACCCGGTTGAATTGCTGTTGATCAGCCAGAGGGCCATAGGCCGTCTCTGACTTCGACGGATCACCCATCGATTCCGCCGCTTTTTCGAATGCGACCTTGATAGCATCAATGAACTGGGGAGCAATGCTCTCCTGGACCAGGACGCGTGTAGCGGCGAAGCAGATTTGCCCGCTATTCAGCAAGAAATTTACAGAATTCTGCTGTACTGCGTTTTCAAGGTCGGCATCATCAAAGACCAGGGCGGGGGATTTTCCACCAAGTTCGAGAGACACCTTTTTAAAATTGGACTTTGCCGCAGCAACGGCTACAGCACGACCAGCAGCTGCTGAACCGGTAAAGGCAATCTTCGACACTTCCATGTGGGACGCCAGTAGGGCTCCTACAGAGCCGCCACCGGAGACGATGTTAATAACTCCCGCGGGTATGCCTGCTTTATTGATAAGCTCGCCGTATCGTGCAAGCGCCAGAGGAGATTTTTCAGAGGCTTTGATGACAAAAGTGTTGCCTGTAGCCAAAGCAGGCGCCATCTTCCATGCTGCAAGTATATGAGTGCCATTCCATGCGTTGATTCCAGCGCAGACACCAAGAGGCTCATATTGTACGATCTTATAGGTGCCGTCCTCGTCTGGCGGAAAGCTCTCACCCGCCACCTTACCACAGAAGCCCGCATAGTACCGCCAGTATTCCACAGCTCCAGCCATGAATGCTTTCGCGATGGTCATGGGCTGACCCATGCAGATGGACTCCAGCCTGGCCAGCTCCTCACTCTCTGCTTCCAACAGGTCCGCGAACTTGAGCATCAAGTTACGTCGTGTCGCCGTGGCAGTTGTTCGCCACTTTGGGAAAGCTTTCTTTGCAGCCGCCACTGCATTGTCGACATCCTGTGGTGAGGCTACTTGTACCTGATCTGCGACAAGGCTGTCGTTGTCGGGGTTGCGGATACCGAGCCTTTCAGGCGATGACGCCAGGACATACTGCCCGTCAATGAAAAGCCGTGTCTCATAATCCATTTTCAACGATAACCGATTTCGATTTGTAGTGATTGTCATAAAATTGCGGAAGCCGCTTCAATGTTTGGAGTATGGTGGGGTCGGAAACAAGAGCCGGACACTCTTATGCACATTTGGCGCGCTACAGGCTGGCGACCTTTCCTCAGCTGCCCGATCGTTGACCTGAACATGGACAACACTGTTATGTTTGACTAAACTTTGATACATCCACCTTGCCATCCGCGATGTCGTTCATATCGCGATTGAAGTCGCTGCCAGCTTCATCTCCCGCTTTGGGTACAGTCTTGACGTTGGCATCACCCATGATTGCCCAAGTCACGGCAACATCGGGGACGGACTTCATTATGATCGATGCCGAACACGCACCATTGACTTTCGACGTGGTCACACAGATGGTGCATGGCTTCATGTCGGTGCCCACCACATCTGTGAAGCATGCTCTGATCCGCATTCCATCTCACGATCTCGCATGGATTAAGTGGGCTTTAGACAGTGGCTGTTCCGGTATCGTCATTCCCATGGTTAATTCAGCCACTGAGATGGAGGCTATTCTTGATCGTGCTTTATATCCACCTCGCGGCAGACGAAATTTCGGCCCTCTCTACGCCCCTTTTGCTGCAGGTGGCAACGCCGCTTCGTCTTATGCAGGTCCTGGCGAATACTTCCAAAGGGCGAAACGCGGTGAGATTGCCATTATTCCTATGATTGAATCGAGACAAGGATTAGAAAACTGTGAAGAGATCCTTAGGCTTGAAGGCGTTGATGGCGTCTTCATTGGTCCGGCAGATCTCAGACTGGCAATCGGACTGGAGCCAGCAATTGATGGACAAGAGCCAGAATTCTTAGCCGCTTTGGAAAAGATCACACATGCCGCGAAAAGGCATGGCAAAATTGTGGGCTGTATGGGGATCGGGGAGGATGCGGCGTACAGGCGAGGGTTGGAAGGCATGGAGTTCTTGCTGTCAACATTCGACTATGGAGCTATATTGGGTGGATACAATGCTGATCTAAGTAAAGCAAGATCTGGCGTGGAAAAAGCTCGAAAGGGACATTCACCACGGTCAGGGCTTTGAAAGCGAGCTGGACAGCAAATACGTGGAGCGTATCTCATCAAAAAAAGCGTTCGCAGTGCGCAGACCGTAGCCCATACTATGCAAGTAGTTTCATATTGTTGCACGTTTTTTCAAGTCATCACTCTGGAGTTCGTGTTCGTCATTCCCTGAGTCAACCTGAACATGATATTTTATGTCCCCGAATCATTCGGTTCAACCGCCAGCTTCCTGGCGGCGCTTTTGCATGGGCTGAGTGAACAAGAAGTATCATGTGATTCGGCAGAGCTCATCTGCCGAGCATGTCATGTCAGAATCTGTGAAGTACTCTTGTCTACCCAAAAAGGCCATCGCCGCCATCGATGCCGTACAAGGCTTGGCGATCTCGGAAAATATTTCCGGCAATGTTCGGTTTGTGGCAATTCGATGGAAGCACCCATCCGGGTGAGAGAAGCAGGTCTCTTAGATTTCAGATGACGAGATTGTGTAGAGAATCAACCATCGTCTTTTCGGTAGACACTCACGACCAACTGTGACTATTTTTAACGTGCCCAGGATGCCTTCTCGTACATCAGAGGCTCAGCTTTCATTCACACAGGCTCACGACACATTTGCGGCCGAAGTTGAGGGAATGAAATGGGATCTGCCGGTTCCAGAATCACTTCTCGACGAGATTAAAGACGCTGCTGATCAATATGGCGTGTTAATATTTCGCAATGCGAACTTGAACAACGACGAGCACATCCGTTTCTCGCAGCAACTTGGCGACCTCATGGACGTCAAGGCTCATATTAAGGCCGGCCGAGTCATGCGGTTTCCGGAAACACCAGAGATATTTGACGTCTCAAATCTGGACGACAAGGGGGAAATTTTAACTGATGCAGACCCAGCTCGAAGGGAAGGTAACAAGGGCAATTTTCTCTGGCATGCCGACATGGCATATGATCCACAAAGAGCCAAGTACTCGATGCTCCGTGCAGTGGAACTGCCTCCACCTGGTACTGGCGGTGAAACAAAATACATCGATTCGCGCACTCTGTATGCAGACTTACCACAGGAGACGAAAGATGAGATCGAGCCGATGATCACGAATAACTCACTCTTCCATAATCGCAAGCTCGCAAGCCCAAGGTTTTTTGCTAATCTCGAGCCTCTGGATCATCCTATGGCGAGTTACAGGCTGGTGTATCCACATGAAGGCTCCGGGCGAAAGAACTTGTACCTGACCACCTATGCTCACCATCTAGACGGGAGAACTCAGGAAGAGAGTCAAGCCATCTTTGACAGACTCTGGGCTCATCTGACACAAGATAAATACATTGTATGTTTTTCTTCTACCCTCCAACTAGCCATCTCGACGACGTACTAATCCTTCTCATCTAGCACACGGTGCACTGGAAGAATAATGGTGACCTCGTTCTTTGGGACAACACTGCCGTGCTTCACAAAGCCACCGCTACCGGTACTTACACCACTCAGTATCGCCGGGATATGCGCCGGACCACAAGCAAGGATAGTGGGAAGTATGGCTGGGGCGAGAATGAGGTCGGCGCGACATGGAGGACTGGTATACCGCAGAAGTGATGAGTCTAGATTCACACAGAATCTAGTCACACCGCTGTTCTGTAGTCTGCGTCGACTATGTTGATCTCTCACCCGTTTCCATGACAGACAATATATGGCATATCTCTGTAACAACGCCTTGATAGACTCAATAACAAAAGATGGTGGCTTCATGATTCGGGGTTCACATTTCTGTCAGTCTCCAGGCCAAGGGCCAACCAGTCCATTAAATTGCCTTCGGAATCCATCGTCAGCTCTTCCGCAAAAATGTTGCCCAACATAGGATCATTGTCGAAAGTACGTGTAGAGTCTTCGAATCTTGGAGTGTTTCCACGAAAGCCACCAGTACCCAAAGCTGCAGTCAAATGATCTAGCCCGGGGACCATCATATTGGCGCTCCTTGAAGGACGGAGATTCTCTGCCAATGGGTCATCGTACATGCCGGAGAGGATGGATCCCTGAACAGTTTTGGACAAAGTCCAACACATTCTCGTAGCGACAGGGTAATGTACTCGAGCTGAAAAGAGTATGTCACGCAGAGTTTCTAGCCATGATCGAGGTGAAGCTTCGATGCCTTTTTGTCGCGAGTTTTGTGCGTGTAGAACGTGCGATACAAGCACGGCCGATGCAACGTACATGTTATCGAGCATCACAGTGACGATGTTCTCCACGCCGTAGGTCTCGTGATACGTGGAGACCAATCTAGCGATGGCGACAGCGTTGGCAAACATCTCCTGGCAAGGCTGGTGCATTTCGGAGCAGTCATGCTGGCTACTTGCTTTGGTGGGGATATGGGCGTCCGTTCTGAGACTTTCGCTTGCTTTTTTCAGGAGGCCGCGAGACACGATTTGCGCCTCATGAAACTGGATGTTCAAAGCATAAGCAGATGGCGACAGCTCAAATGCGTGGTCCAGATCAGTCGCTGCCAAGCTCTTTTGGAAGGCTGTCGAAACGCTGCTTGAGACGTCGATCCAGCGCTTTGAGTCGATCGACAGTGGTCGGCCCCAGGCTTGAGCTAGTCAACAGTAGCTCCGTGGCTTCAGAGACATCCGTGCACAGGCCTACCCAGTGTTCTACAGTGGGACCACCCTTCCAGCCGCCCATGACTAAGCGTTGATGAGCAACAGCAACCATAGTAGTCGGGATCGCACTAGGGCGGCCCATATACATGCTCCACAATTTGTCATAGACATGCGCGGCGAGCAAGAGGTCGTGCCTCTCGAATGCTTCAGATGTCGAGATCTTTCCCTCAAGTACGAGGGCTGTGCAGCTCGCAGTCAAGCCTAGGTCAAAGACTAGACGACATGCAATGCCACTATAGATATACCCCAGGCGATTTCGGCCTCTTGTGGCTTCAAAATCGCTAAGGAGAAGGAAGCCTTGTAGAGTAGCAATGTTTGGGTTGCTGATCTCCTCCAGGATCTCCTGTTTTGCGCGGTCTGCATATTGAGTACCCGACTTTCGTAAGTCATGGGATGTCGACATACGTGTGGCACAGGCAAGGACGGCGTTCTCTAAAAACTTGGAATAGCGTTGTACCCGCACGCCCAGCGCCCGTCCGGCTTCAAAAGATCCTTGGTTGATAACTGAGGTAGACAACACCTGTGCGCGGAAGAAAATCTGAAGCAAGAAATCTTTTCGAGGTGCGGCATCATGTTTGAGACTGGTCGCACTGGCCGCATTCCTAGGCTCAGCGTCGTCCAAGGGATAGAGCTCGTGGTCCTTAAGATAACGGTGCGAAATTGGACCATAGAATCTTGATTGCCCACCTGGCAGCAGCATATCCAAATTATCATCCTGCTCGCTTGCTGGCGTCAATTGCGTAGGGGGCATATCAAAGGGCTCTAGAGGACGAGTCTGTGAATGAGCTTGCTCTTGGGGAGCAACAGCGGTTGTGTTCGTTGACGGTGTAGAGACCTGAGCGCGTTGAGATACAGGGGAGGCCAACGGAGCCACACTTGAAACTCGCTGGCGCACGGTGATGTTGGAATCGTCTTCCACAGCTGTTTCACTGGGGTAGAAAGATGGAGCGTCAACACCATCTGCCTCATGGTAAAGCTGAGTGTTTCCTCCCAGCGTATCAAAAGGGTCGTCGGATGGAGGAGCTCCAGAAGAAACTCCAGATACTGCGTTGATAGCACGTTCCGGACCATTCGGCTCATCTTCCGGCTGGTGTGTTTGTTGGGCGAGGGCAGATTCTAGCCGCCGGATCCGCGCCTGCAAAGCGTCGAAATGTGCCCGAGACCCGTGTCTGCATAGGTCAGGCTTCAAAACAGCAACAATATGTCTGAACATCTTGGGGAGTTTGGTTGCCGCCAAGACTTACTTTCTGCCATCGCCCGTTTCACTAACCGTACAAGAAACCTGGAGAGAGGTACATGATTCGCATGCTCGTCCCGGCGCAAGACCATTGCACTATAACGCATGTTGTCAGTGGCACATTGTCAGCTCGTTGACGCCTTTCGCCAATTAGCTTTCACCTTGATTTTACGCTGGCGGCATCGAACACAGGCTTGAGAAGCACGAGGATCACCTCTCCTGCCGTTGCTGCGATGACTACGAGCATCCGCCATTGCGGGGACGAAGATGTCTTGATATTGATTCGATCATGAGCGAAATACAATCGTGTTGTCTGCGACGTGATGACCACAAAATGAGTTCACCTGCCTCCGCTGAAATGGGTCAAACCGACGTCTCCCCGCATTTATTCTGGGATTAGCCTATCCGGCGTCACCCTTTTTTCACTTCATCTGAGACTTCTGAGAGTCCACACGAGGTTCACGATCTGATGTCCTTTGGATGGGACCCATCGGGGACTGAACAAACTCACGCCGGCACCACATAGAAGCACCGGCAACACTTCTCTAGCACGATTAGATTCTCCTGATCAACATCTCTGGTATGCATTACCGGCTCCCCGCTGGCCTGAACGCGACAAAAGCGGCGTGCACTACTTCCGACGATCGTCGAGCTGCAGAAGATTCAGACACTGCTTAAATCTGGCGGACAAAACCTTCGAGCACGAGGTTCCAGAGACGTCTCTGATGTGCAGAAATGGCGAACGCACAGAACGCAGCTTGTGGGAACCTTCGAGCCGTCGTGACGCCGAGGCTGTGAGATCAGCATCAATATTCCCGACATGCCAGACTAATCATAGCTTGGACCCGGAGCACTATTACCACCCTATTGAGTGCCTGCAAATCAGCCATGCTGCGCAGAGCGTCTCAGGGCAAAGAGCGTAAAAGCAAGAGCAACAAGCCATCGCGGCGTAAACTGGTGAAGATCAGCACTTGCTGAGCGGAACGCGCCCTAACTTCCCCGCTTCTGTGCAGGATGTTCATCTCTTGGAGAGACTACCGAAGCCACGCACATCTAACCAGTGTCTAGTACATACCCGGAAAAGACACCCGCTACGTCGAAAAGCGAATGCGCTATATGCTTTCTCAACAGTGCTTAAAGTACGCTGCCTAGCTATATAGGTTGTGTCTCCTTCCCCCTGTTCGCGAAAGACGTAGCTGTGAATCTTGCGAAGTCCTAGCACCACAATAATTACAACGTTGCAGCCACATCAGCATGTTCTCTGTTCTCTCCATTGCCTCATTGGCGCTTGTTGCTTCTACGGCCTCCGCCCTGTGTCCAGCTGAAGAGCGAGTCCGAACGTCGCTCCAAGTTGGCGTTGGTGGGAGAAGCATCGCTCATTTCGTGGTGATGCCACGCTGACATGTTACGTGATCAGCATACAACGCTCCTGGCTTTGGTAATTCAGCAGAAGAGTTCAAGAAGGTCGGTCTGACCATATTCCCCTCCTTACCATGTAGCTATGCTGACACGACTCGTGCAGGTCCCATGGGGCTCGCCAGATCGTGCAGGCACATGTCTCACAACCATGTGAGCACAACCTCACACGACGAATACCAGCGGTACCTGACAATTAAATCAGCATTCCTAATGGCCTTGGATGCGGTATCCCGGTCGCGACCACCGGCGCTGGCACCTATCAATTCGCTGGTAAGCCCTGTCGCTTGTGAATACACGCAGGAATTTGTGCTGACCCCTCATAGTTGAGACTCGACAGGTCTTCAACAACTTAACCGTCACCGAGGCGAGACGTTCGTCGCACATAACATATCAAATGTGTCGTTCTCACTTCTGACTCATCTCACAGCCTTCGATAACGGAACCGTCTTGCTCAGCGTCGAGATCATGCTTGGTGCTCGCGAGTTCGTCCCTGTACGTTCTCGATCTCTCCCCTACCCCTACCTGCAAGCTGTACAGCAATGCTGACTTCAACACCAGGTGCCCGTCACATTCCACGGATACGTCTACATGGACTACAATGACGACTGCCGCATCTATTCTGCACGTGCCTACGCCGACATCCCTACCAGCGTCCTCGGGATGCTTGTTGACATCGGAGTTCCAGGCGGTGGCCTTGGTCCTGTGTGCAAACAGCTGCCCGTTGGAGGCCAAAAGCGCGAAGCGATCGGGTTTCAGGCTTAGGTCGAAAAGCATTTGTACGGCCGGAATTCTTCACGTTTCTTTCTCATGGACCATGACTTTGTTTCTCATGAATGGCGGTCTCGGCACCCAGTGCTTACCGACTGCTTACTGACTGCTGAGGAATGATGCAGCAATGTGTACAGTTTGCTACGCGGCAGAACTTCGCCTATTAATTCAAGTAAATGTTATGAATATTTCGACTCTTCAAATCGCTGGACACATTGCCCAAGCCTCATCCGTCTGAATCTAGAATTTCTCTGCCTCTGCATATAGTACACTCCCCAATGTGCAATTCCGAGGAGTAGCTTAGAAGAGAATCATACACTGCTGGAGCATGTTTGACGTCAAGCAGAGTTCGTCTCACAATAGATGCCAGAGAAATTGATGCATTCACTGCACATCTTCGATAGACACTTTGCTAGACTTGAATCATTCAACGTGGCAGATTCAAATTGCATTGATCAGTTCGAATTGTTGGCGACGGAAAATGGGGCCGTGTGGGAGCCGGGCGTCTAGCAGTTCGCTTCAGGCCTCGAAATTCCACGCAGAGAGAGGTTCGCCCGTGTAAGTCCTTCCGAACCTTCAAGGGCTTTGTCCTCTCACAGATATTCCAAGAACAGCGTATCACCTGCAGACGAGTATGACGTCCGCAAAGAAGAGGCTAAATCAAGTCAGCCATCATATAGGCCAAGCAACGGAGCAGCCTTCAAATGAACCATCCGGAATATTGTGTCAAGTCAGAGAACATACAGCCGGCAACAACATTGCCATAATCACTTTGGGAGATCCAAGCACGCTGAACCTCATGAGTAGTCGGCTGTTCGACGAACTGACTCAGCACTGTAGAACCTTGAGCATGGACGAAAAGTTACGCGCCGTCGTTCTTACTGGAAACCCCGGCCGCAAGAAACCAGCATTTGTTGGCGGAGCGGCAATGCAAGAAATAAGCAGGCTATCAACAGCGGAAGAGGCAGGAGCATATGTGACAAGTGTTCATGATGCTTGCGCAGCAGTCCGCGCTCTGCCCGTTCGTGTCATAGCACGGGTGCATGGACTTGCCATTGGTGCCGGCGTGCAAGTGCTGGTGTCGTGCGATCTCAGAATTGCTTCTAAGCTGAGCAGATTCGCAATGCCTGAGGCGAAGGTTGGTCTTCCGAGTGCTATCCAGACTGCCTTACTTCCCGGTCTCATCGGCTGGGGTAATACACGGCGACTCCTGTACCTCGCTGGAGTCCTCACCGCGGATCAAGCTCGAGATTGGGGCCTCGTGGAGAGAGTAGTCCAAGACGAGATTGAGTTGGACGAAGCTGTCGACGAATGGGTCGGAAGAATAGCAGAGATGCCGCCGAGAAACTTGCGTCGACAGAAAAAGCTTGTGGCTTTGTGGGAGCAGTCTACAGTACAAAATGGCATTCTCGCAGGCGTAGATGCAATGAAGGAAACATTTGCCGATGGAGGAAAGGAGACTAAAGCTTTCATGGGCAGATTTCTACACAAGTCAGCGAAATGAGGTATGGCGTCTCTCATACAATTTTCTGGCAGCCAAGGGAATACTCAATTCAGCGTTGATCGCGTCTATTCTCCCCCCTACGTTTTGGCCAACCCGAGGCTCACTCATCACTGTCTGCAGCTCACCTCCTGCAATATGTCTGGTCATGAGATACGATATCTTGGCTACGCGTGTCGCCTCCGGCCGGCGCACTGAATGAGATAGTTCTCGAAGAGATGAGTTGAGTACAGACCCATCTTTCTTTGACCATATTCAAAGGGGTCGTCATGGCTTGGCCAGTGTTGAGCATAGCTCACTGCAGTCGGCAACATAGACATCCGGCTGCTGTGCGGATTGCAAAAGGGACTCGGATAGGTGCTAAATGATAGCGAATCTGATGCTGAATCGCTGTCAACAGCAATATGCATCTGCTGCGACGAGACTCGAAATGATAGCCTCAACAAGTTCGGTGTACCAATATCGAGTGCTGACTAATCCACGCTGTTTGCTTAACTCACTCTTCCAGCGCTCGTACTGGGGGTACCTTGCTAGCATACATACACGCGAAATCTCTGCATCGTATCTCCTTTTCTTGACAGTTCTGGAAAACATCTGTCTACAAAAGGGAGCACTTTGTGTACATGTCTGGAACCTCTACAACCTGTGACTGAGCCGTCCGCAGCTCAAAGTCCGCCCTTTTCCGTCGCATTTCCGAGATGACACTATGGCGGTAACGCACTTCCGACAAAGCCAACTTTGGAGGCTAGGAATACTGTCCAGTAGCCGAATAGCACGACTAAAGTTTGCGTATCGCTCAGGTCCTTGCTTGAATACATCGCCACCGGAGCTGTACCAGATTCGTCACGATGTCGACCTCCCAGACTGAGCTCGACTGCCTCATAATCGGAGCAGGATTTGGAGGATGCTATCAGCCCAAGCTTCTGCGTGATGCAGGCTTCACAACCAAAGTCGTCGATGCTGCGTCTAGCATCGGTGGCGTATGGGCGTGGAACAAGTATCCTGGAGCGCGGGTCGATGTCGAAATGCCATATTATGGTTACTCAGATCCGGCCGTCTGGTCAACGTGGAACTGGACAGAACGATATCCTGGCCAAAATGAAATCTCCGAATATTTTCAACATGTGTCCAGAGTCTGGAACCTCCACAAGGACATCGAGCTGGGCGTAAGGATCGTCAGCGCAACATTTACTCAGAATGATAATGGGCCCCGATGGGAAGCCGTGTCATCGAAAGGTAATAGCTATCTTGCCAAATATCTTATATGTGGGACTGGCACTTCATTCAAGCAACACACTCCACAATGGGAGGGCTTAGAGAGCTTTCAAGGTGCCATTCATCATTCATCGCTCTGGCCAGATGGCGTCGATATACACGCATTGCCATTATTGGAGCCGGGTCCACTGGTGTCCAAATAGTACAAGAAGCAGCCAAAGTATCGTCCAAAGTTACGCATTTCATTCGCACGCCCAACATCGCACTGCCCATGCGCCAACGCCAAGTATCGCGTGCAGAGCTATATGCATACAAACCAGTCTTTCAGCACGTCTTAGCTGCTTGCCGCACAACGACAGCTGGCCTTCCTACAACGAACACTGGCATTAAAACGTTCGATATCAGCGAAGAGGAGCGTCACAAGCTGTTCGAGGAGCTCTGGGAGCGGGGAGGATTCAACTGGTCTATTGGCGGCTTTGCCGACACACTATCAGACAAAGCAGCCAACCGCGCAGCATACGACTTCTGGGTAGAGAAGACACGACCTCGGATCAAGGACCCTCAAAAGCGCGATCTCCTAGTCCCTCTAGAACCTCCCTATTACATTTTGACCAAACGTCCAAGTCTCGAGCAAGACTACTACGAGATGAGCGACCAGGACAACGTTGACATAACAGCTTCTCCCATCCAACGGTTTACGAAAACTGGAATCGAGACAGCAGATGGGAAGTCTGAAGACTTTGATATCGTTGCGATCTGCACAGGCTATGATGCCGTGACGGGAGGGCTGATGACCATGAACATCAAAGGAGCAAACGGAGAGTTTCTACACGAAAAATGGTAGTATACCACCCACATCCCATTCCCCTTACCATCATCTCACTAACGAGTCCCCAATTCTAGGCAAAACGGCGTCACGACGTTCCTCGGGCTGACCGTCGAAGGTTTCCCAAACATGTTCATGCTGTACGGACCACAAGGTAAGCCTGCCCCCTCCCCCTCCCCCAAATCCCGCCATCCTAACAGAAATTCAACTTCGCAGCTCCAACATCTCTCACCAACGGCCCTCCCTTCCTCGAACTCGAATGCGAATGGGTCCGAGACGTTCTCGTCCGCATGCGCGCAGAAAATCTCGTCGCGATCGACGCGAAGCGAGAGAAAGCGGAAGCGTGGCGAGAAGAAGTGCGAGAACTTGCGCAGGGCACTCTAGCTGTCCATACGAATTCTTGGTGAGTGGTAGCTTTTTTTTTGTTCGGGAAAGATGTCTTCTCTTTTCCTCCTTCACTTGCCTGGATTTTGTGTGGAGGCTGATTTGGTGTTTCTTTTCTGATTCAGGTATATGGGTGCGAATGTGCCTGGGAAGAAGAGGGAATTCCTGCTTTATCTTGGTGGACTTCCGATGTGGCATGATGCGTGTCGCGAGGCGATTCAAAATTGGCAAGGGTTTCGTGTAGAAACGGCGAAATCGTTGTCTTCGCGGCTGAGTTGAGGGATATGAGAATTGCAATAGACGTAAATCGAGGAGATGAGATATAATATAGCCATTTTATTGACTCATGATCACTTTATGGAGTTTTGCTTCTCTAGTAATATATCTGGAAGGGTTTCTTCAATGTATTTCTAAGCCATTGCACCAGTCGCCATAGATATAAAACCCTCAGTACGTTCCGGGAATCTGAGAAATACGCCCTCCATCAATAACCTGAACATTCCCATTGATATACGCCCCAGCAGGCGAAGCAAGATACAACACCGTTCCCGCCATATCAGCCACCGAACCCAGCCTCTCTGCCGGAATGAAATTCTTATCATAAGCTCCCTCAACGGACGGGTTCCCTTTTGCATCTCCAGCGCCGGCGATGATTCCAGCCGCAAGATCCGACGGGAAAAGACCGGGCGCCAGAGCATTCACTCGGATCGAATATTGCACAAAAGCGCCTGCGAGACCTTTGACCAGATGCGTCGTGGCGGCTTTCGAAATGGGATATGCTCCGACTGCGTTCGGGTTCCGTAGGTATCCGGCGATGCTGCTGGTGACGAGAATTTGGCTCTTTCGACCAGCGCAGTTGCCTTGTTTGTTTCCTGCGTCGAGCAGTTCGAGGAAGGCAAAGGCGGTAAAGGCTACGGCTGTTGTGTTAATGGCGAAGCAATCTGTAGACTCGTCAGGATCGATGTTACAGCTCGATTGGAGTACTTGTTCCTTTTCCACATACCATTCCACTGCTCCATACCCTGCCCGAGACCGATCCTGGCAAATTCGCTCACGCTCACATTTGCTGGTTTTGCTAACGGCGGCGGGTACACTCCACTATTGCAAATCAAGAGATTCACGAAGCCAGTTTCGTTCTTGACCTGCTCGGCCACTTTCAAAAGACTGTCTTTCGATCCGACGTCGCCAACGATTGGAATCACGTTTCCGTTGACACCGGCCTCACGAGCGGCTTCTTCGAGCTTTTCCTTTCGTCGGCCAACGATGTAGACTTTTGCTGCTCCGTTCTTTGCGAAAGCTTTGGTCATCATGAGGCCGATTCCTGTCTGTGGTTGTTAGCATGCTACTAGCAATTCGATATGCCAAACGATAAGGGAACGTACTCCTCCGCCAGTGATGACCACGACCATGCCAGCCACGCTGAAGAGCTTGGCTGGGTCTACTGTGTTTGGATCCATGGCGAGGAAATTATGATGGAAATGATGCGAGACGGAGGTACTTGGTTACAAAGCCGCTTCTACAATGTTGCAGGTGTTCTTGCCCCAGCTCAACTTAAATGCAGGCGTGCTCTTGGCGTACAGAAGCCCAGAGTGGCCAACTTGTTACTACCTTACTCTCGCTTGAT
>ANSM01001576.1:0-10861 GCA_000347735.1 Cercospora canescens BHU | reverse complement strand
GAGACCCTCGGGCGGACGTACCGGCAGCTCACAATTCCGACGACGGGAGCCCGAGCCGGAGACGACAGTCGTGGAGAAGCCGCTGCCCGTGTCGCTGGAAGAGATGTACAACGGCGCACAGAAGAAACTCAAAGTTCAACGGAAGACGTACGATCCACAGACCGGCAAGCAGAACACGGAAGACAAGATCCTCAGCGTGCCCATCAAACGTGGTCTCAAAGCCGGCAGCAAGATCAAGTACCCCGACATGGGTGACCAGGTCGAAGGCGGAACGCAAGATCTGCATTTCATCATCAAAGAAAAGGCACACCCACTCTTCACACGAGATGGCGACGATATCAAGCACACCGTCGAGATCAGCTTAAGAGAAGCCCTCACAGGCTGGAACCGCACAGTGGCGACAATCGACGGAAAGCAATTATCGGTGTCGAGTGCAGGACCTACCAATCCTGACTGGACAGAACGCTTCCCCGGCCAAGGTATGCCGAAGAGCAAGACTCCCAATGTGCGAGGTGACTTTATCGTTGGAGTCAAGATCAAATTCCCGACAAGTCTCACACCACAACAAAAGCAGCAGCTCAAGGACATTCTGCCATAAAAATATAGACTTGCAGCTCTTGACATGATTCTGTTATATGTAGTTCTAGCATGGCGTGGCGTTGGTGGGAGGATTTTCGCAGAGCTGCCCGGCGCCGCGGGCGGCCGTTCATGGCGTTTCAGCGCGTTGTGCAGATACGAAGCAATGCAGTAGTAGCATAGATGACAATGATCAGAAACGTGACCCACTTCTCAATCCTTTACAGAGCGCTTATCTATTTGTACAGAATGTTTTCCTCTAAGTCCGGTAGTCGCCGTTGATGGTCACATACTCGTGACTGAAATCACAAGTCCAAAACACAGCTTCATGTATAAAGCGGGGTTTTCCATTCGGGCGCAATGTCGGCTTCTCGCGGTCTTCCAATCGGACGAGAATTTCCAAGTCTTCCATTTCGAGGATTTGCTTCGCGCGCTCTTCGTCGACGTTTTGCGGCTCGCCGCGGACCAGTAGCTTGAGCTCCTCGGATCCGTCGGCGGGGATGAACGATACAGAAGTTGCGGAGGGCTCAACTTGACGGACCCTCTTCCAGTCTATCTCATTCCCCGCGTGGGAATTCCTGGCGAGCATCAGATCGTCTCGGTTTACGATTAGGGACGACATGATGCCGGGGGCGTAGCCGATTGCGCAGAGGATGCGGCCCCAGTTGGCGTCTTTGCCGTAGAGGGCGGTCTTGACGAGGGCGGAGCGGGCGATGGATGTCGCGGCGCGTTTGGCGGTGACGAGGGAGAGATCGGATCGCACGCGGATGGTGACAAATTTGGTGGCACCTTCGCCGTCGCGGACGACGAGTTTGGCGAGGTCTTGGAGGAAGTCGCTCAGGATGGCCTCGAAAGCAGCGATGTCGGAGGTTTCGTTATCGAAGGGAGCTGTGGTCTTTGTGACCGGGTACGAGAGTGGTGGTGCGTTCGGTGCGGCGGCGCCATTGGCGAAGAATGCGAGGGTGTCGTTTGTGCTGGTGTCTCCATCGATGGAGATGCTGTTGAAAGACTTCTCCACGGTTCTGCGTAGGAGTTTTTTCATGGAAGCGGGTTCAATCTTCGCATCCGTGCAGACAATCGCCAGCAGAGTGCCCATGTTGGGGTGGATCATGCCTGCGCCCTTGGTCATGCCTGCGATGGAGTATGTGGTTCCTGGTGAAGATGGAAGAGTGAATTGTCGTGAGAGGAGCTTGGGAAATGTGTCGGTTGTGCAGATTGCGTTGGCAGCATTCAGCCAGTGTTCGTGCGTGTTGCCAATGTTTGCTCTGAGCTTGGGAATAGCACTGGTAATCTTCTCAATCGGTAGTTTCTGGCCAATGACGCCGGTGCTCATGACCAGTGTCGACGGCGTTGCGCTCGTCTCGCCAGGTTCGAATGCACTGTCGGTTGCTTTGGCCATGATCTCGGCGTGTTCCCGACCTTCGACGCCTGTCACTGCATTGGCGCACCCAGAGTTGACGATCACGCCTCGGAAATACTCCGACTGCTTCTCGCGCAGTAGTCTCTGGGACACTTGCACAGGGGCAGCTTTGAAAATGTTTCGTGTGAATACTGCTGTCGCGGGACACGGCTTCTCGGAAACGACGAGAGCGAGATCATCGTATTTTGTGTTGCTAGCTTTCACGCCCGCAAAAGCGCTGCCGGCCAGAAAGCCTTTGGGATAAGTGCCAGAGGTCGGGACATACTTCTGCTTGGCCGCGGGGATAGACCTGTCCGCGGGCGCAGAGTATTGACGGACTTGCACAGCTGCGGCAAGCAGTCTTCTGCCCGCTGGGCGCGTGGCCGCCATGTTCACGGCGAGGTCAAACTGAGATTGCCACCAATGACCAATCGAGAACGTATTGTCACTGCACCTTCAGCCGAGTGCCCTGCTCGTGCTATGAAGGGCGTTGATGCAGTGATGTTGAGTCAATGGCAGACTCATGATTCCCCGTGCCAGCTTCCAATTCTGATGATACGCAGCTCCCCCGTTGCCCCCGACTTTGACAGATTGTCCCGAAGTTTGTCCGATGTCTGGCCATCGACTCGAGCTCTGCCTCCAAAAGTGATCACATGTCATCAGGTGGGTTATGTTCATCAGCACCGCTCGCTACTTGTACAAAGGCGCTGGAACGCCGCTTCGTTCTCTCTCAACCGGTAGATCGCTTCGAGCTATCACAATGGAGAAGGTTGACACCACCGAACGCCTGAAGGCGCTTCGATCGCTCATGAGCCAGCATAAGGTAGATCTCTACAGTATGCCGGATTCATTCATGACAAGCAGTGATGGCTGACTGACAATCATCAGTCGTGCCATCTGCCGACGCTCATTCTTCCGAGTACATAGCCCCAACCGATGCGAGACGAGAATACATTTCTGGTTTCTCGGGCTCAGCGGGGACAGCTATCATCACGCAGACCAAGGCTGCTCTGGCCACAGACGGACGATACTTCAATCAAGCCAGCCAGCAGCTCGACAGCAATTGGGATTTGCTCAAGCAAGGTCTGCAGGATGTCCCGACATGGCAAGAGTGGACGGTGGAACAAGCAGACGGCGGAAAGACTGTCGGCGTAGACCCTACAACAATCACCGCTCCAGAGAGCAGAAAGCTGGCCGAGAAGATCAAGAAGAAGGGCGGCAAGGAGCTTGTCGCCATTGCTGAGAACCTCGTCGACAAGGTCTGGGCAAAGGAGAAGCCAGCGCGTCCAAATGAGCCGGTGCGTGTGCTGGAATTGGAGTACGCAGGCAAGAAGTACCAGGGAAAGATTGAGGAGTTGAGGAAGGAGCTCGACAAGAAGAAAGCTGCCGGGTTTGTTGTCAGCATGCTCGACGAGATCGCATGGCTCTTCAACCTCCGGGGCAACGACATTCCATACAACCCTGTCTTCTTTTCCTATGCTGTGGTCACACCAACAACCACAACGCTCTACATCGACGAGAGCAAACTTCCCGCAGATGCCAAAGCTCACCTGAGTGGAGTCCACATCAGGCCCTACGAGGACATCTTCTCGGACATTGCCACGCTCGCTGCAGAGCAGTCCACAACCGTTAATGGAGGCGAAGAAAGTGTGTCGAAGAAGAAGTTTCTGATTTCCACGGCAGCATCCTGGGCTTTGCAACGATCATTAGGAGGTGAAGAGAATGTCGATGAGGTGCGATCGCCCATTGGCGATGCAAAGGCTATCAAGAATGCGACAGAACTGGAGGGCATGCGACAGTGTCACATTCGTGATGGCGCAGCACTCATCGAATATTTCGCCTGGCTTGAGCATCAACTCGTAGGAGAGAAGGCAGAGATCGATGAGGTCGTAGCTGCGGACAAGCTCGAGGCCATACGCAGCAAGCACGACAAGTTTGCTGGACTGTCCTTCGACACGATATCTTCCACGGGGCCTAACGCAGCTATTATTCATTACAAGCCTGAGCCAGGGAGCTGCTCCGTGATCGATCCGGCTAAGATCTATCTCTGTGACTCTGGTGCGCAGTACCTCGATGGCACAACCGATACGACACGCACACTCCATTTCGGCACACCTGACCCCAAGGAGATCGAGGCATACACACTGGTATTGAAGGGCAATATTGGTCTCGAACTTGTTGTCTTCCCCAAAGGTACTTCTGGCTTTGCTCTCGATATGCTCGCACGTCAATATCTGTGGCAAAATGGCCTCGAGTATCGACATGGGACTGGTCACGGCATTGGCAGCTTCCTTAACGTGCACGAAGGACCCATTGGCATCGGCCAGCGCATACAATACTCAGAAGTGCCACTATCTGTCGGCAACGTCATCTCGGATGAGCCAGGCTATTACGAGGATGGAAACTTTGGCATTCGGATTGAGAACGTAATCATGGTGAAAGAGGTCGAAACGAAGTACAAGTTCGGAGACAAGCCATACTTTGGTTTCGAGCATGTGACGATGGTTCCACTTTGCCGCAAGCTGATCGATGTCTCGCTGTTGACACAGAAGGAGCTGGATTACATCAACGCATACCATAAGGAGGTATGGGAAAAGACGAGCCCGTTCTTCGAGAACAACGAAAGAACGCTCAAGTGGCTGGAGAGGGAGTGTCAGCCGTACTAGAGCATCAGCTCTCGTTCCCTCACAAGCTTGTTCGTCAGGAGAGGACTACAGTGAAGCAAAGCCCTTGTTCGCGGAAGTTCCATGTTCCTGGAACTGAGAGCAAGTGCCGGAGCTTGCTAGACTGAGCTGCATATAGACCTTAAGACCTTTGGCAAGCATGGGATTCTACGGAGCAATACGCTTGCCAAGCGTTACCGAGGCACAGCTTGTGAACCCTGTCCGCCGCAACTTCCACACTTTTACTGGCAACCTAACTGATCTGGTGCCGCGCTTTGCGCGTATTGATATGTCCATATTCATTGGAGTCACAAGTCGTGCTCTAGTCATGATTCCACGAAAGTAGTCTCTGGCACCTCTCTTTGCATCTCCGAACAAGCATTCCTACACGTCCTCAAAATCGCTGACCGCCATGGCACCTCATGACTCGATAGCCTCCTTCCAACGCATTCCATGGACAGCACGTCTTCTCGCTGCACCCGAAGTGATCGCGCGCGTGCCCAATTCGAGATTGCCCAAGCACGACACGGAAGACAGCCTCTACGCTGAAATCCTCAAGACCGACCGCACGATCCGAAACTGTATAGTCGTCTATCGCAAGCCTGCCCGCGAGGAAGATGAGATTGACGAAGCCACGACGCTGTACGAAGTCGGTGATGGCATGAATGGACACCCGGAGATCATCCACGGAGGCATCACAGCGACCATGATCGACGAGAGTATGGGGATCATGCAAATGGAAAATCTAGAAAAGAAGCGCCTGGAAGAGAAGAAGGTTGCCCTCGCAGAAGAACGGGAGCCTTCGCCAGGCCTTAGTGCGTTTACTGCGTATTTGAACGTGCAGTATCTCAAGCCTGTGCGGACACCCGGTGCGATTGCGGTTACTGCTCGCAGGGTGAAGAAAGAGGGGAGAAAGGAATGGGTTGTTGCTGAGTTGAAACAATGGCATGGTGATGAGGGACAAGGAGAGGTGGTCGTTTGTGCCAAGGGAGAGTCGTTGTGGGTTACGCCTAAATCCAGCAGTTATAGCAAGCTGTGAGACCACTGCTAGAAACGATCCTATTTGAAGGCGTTAGGGAAAGACGACAAACCAAAGATGCAAGAGCTGGACCTTGCGATCTGCAAACTGGCGGAATGCGGGTCATGGTTTCACAGCATGCTTTGAGCTGGAGCTGGCTCAAGTGCGACGATCCATCTGGACCGCGATGCTCCGGAGGTCGTGTCGCGACCTCAAAGAAACTATTCGTCCTGAATGGGTGTAGCAACCCACTTGAGTATGTGTGTGATACTCAGCGCATTTGAAATGGATGCACAGCCAGTCGACATGATATTCCGAAAAAGTGAATACCCTACTTGCACATCGCGATGCCTTCATGACCCAAACCTGCGCCCAGCATGTCTTCACAGCCCTCAACAGTGGCAGCCCAACATACTTCTGAGGCTCATCGCGCGCTAGCGACAGTACCTAGCTAGTGCCACGAGCTCGATAGCAGATCCTTGGCATAGCACGTGGCTGCCCGTCGTCATTGTCGACCATACGGAAGCAACGATCACAATGCTACATCACACACAGCAGCAACATGAACCAACTTGGGACATGCAACCCGCAAGTATCATCAGCAGGATTACGTTTGCTACCGATATAAGATACGCACCGTCTGCGAGCCAGATAGAGCCATTCCTCTTTGAGAAGGACCAGCCGAGCATCGTCAATCTCGCAGGTGTCACCTCTGCCCAGATGTGCGGAGGTCATGCTTGGCCCATCCTCCGGCCGGGGTTCTTATCGTCCTTTGCTGCACTTCCATGTGCTGCTTGCTTTAGGTTTGTCGCGTGGCTCTCTTCTCTCTTGCTTCTCGCTGTAGTACCTCATTATCGAGAGAAGCAGACCATCGTCCTTGGCCACAGCAGATCGCAGACGGCATGGACATCGAAGCCGACACGGATAACAAGTCGAATAGGAAGAACTCTGTTCAAAGCATCAATGATGCGCACGACCTTGCGATCCTCGGCCATATCGAGGAACTTACGAGGAAGTTCGACCCGTGGTCTATGCTGGCGCTGGCTTTCAGCATCCTAGGCACGTGGAGCACATTAGCAGTCGGCTTATCATCTGGCCTCGCGAATGGCGGACCTGTATCGATCCTCTGGGGCTTCATTGTCGTTTTCATATGCAACATTTGTATCGCTCTGTCTTTGGGAGAACTCTGCAGTGCTATGCCCACGGCTCTGGGTCAGGCATATTACATCCATCGACTGTTTGACACGCCGATAGGCCGCTTCTCTAGCTATATGTGCGCGTGGATCAACACTTTCGGATGGTGGACATTGACGGCTAGTCAGGCGGCCTTCATGACCGAGTTCATGCTTGGAATGAAAGTCATGTTTGACAATGATTGGAGCGGGGCTGGAAAGGGTTGGGTCTCGTTTCTGGTCTATCTGGGCGTCATTCTGGGTTTCACAGCGACCAACGTTGTTGCGTGTCGCAAGGACAAATTCTTGCCTATCTTCAACGATATCATTGGACTTTGGTACATTGGGCTCTTCTTCATCATCTCGCTGGCGCTGTTGATCTCTGTTGGCACCCGAGACGGGATGACGTTCCAGCCCGCATCGTTTGTGTTCGGGAGGTGGCTCAATGGAACTGGCTGGCCTACGGGTGTTGTCTGGTTCACCGGTCTGCTGCAAGGCGCGTACGCTTTGACCGCCTTCGATGCTGTGATTCACATGATTGAGGAATTGCCTGAACCACGCAAGAATGCCCCTAAGATTGCCTGGCTAGCAGTCACGCTTGGAGCAGCCACCGGATGGATCTTCATGGTAGTCTGCTTGTTCTGCATTCAAGATTTGGATCTTGTTATTGACGGGCCGACTGGGCTCCCTTTCAGCGACCTCATCCTGCAGACCATCGGGAGATCTGGTGGATGCGCGTTGCTGGCTCTGTTGGTTGTCAATGGTCTGGGACAAGCTGTTAGTATGGCTACCACAGGCAGTCGATTGACGTGGGGTTTCGCTCGAGATGCAGGGATTCCGTGGAGCGGGTATTTCTCCAAAGTCGATCCGTTCTGGAAGGTGCCCGCGAGAACTCTTTGGCTGCAAGGAGCACTCATCGCATTGGTTGGCGTTCTCTATCTCTTCGCGAACACGGTCTTGGAAGCCATATTCAGCGTCGCCACCATTGCCCTGACGATTTCCTACGGCATGCCTATTCTTGCTCTGATATTGGCTGGTAGGGAGAAATTGCCGCCTGGTGGGACGTTCAAACTCGGAAAGCTGGGGCCTCTATGCAACTGGGTGTCGGTCATCTATTGTGGCATTACCACGGTCTTTTTCTTCTTCCCAGGAGAGCCCAATCCAGCTCCGGCAGACATGAATTATGCCATTGCTGTTTTCGGTGTCATGCTGGTCATCGCTCTCGCGTTTTGGGTCATCAAAGCTAGACGGACATATCTGAGGTCTGATGATGCCGCTATGCGGATCGAGCTGGCGCGGCAACTCGAGGAAAGAGAATTGGTGGATCCAATAGCAACAACTCAGAAGCCAGTAGCACTTTGAGCTCGGCTCTTGACGAATTAATTTATGTTTGCGAAGCTGCTTTTCCTCCGTCAGACCATTTTTGTAGGCTGTGGCCGTCGTGGTGTTGCCCCATAGTCCTGCTCTCACTTCCGATCTCTTCCCGACTGAACTTCCCCTTCACTTCGCACGAGCAAGATTCCCAGAGTCGGCTCAGCGAGTGAGTAAACGGACTAAGCTTGTGTTAGGAAAGGTTCTTCGTGGAAGGCATTGCACGCATCCAAACACCTGCAGATTTCCCGCGAGAAGCCACGCAAGCGCACACTCAGCTCAGGGACCCCAACAGCAGGTAAAGATGATCCGCGCCTTCACTTCGACCCGCTAACGTCGCTCTCGAGCCGCTGCTCGCCAACACGACCAGAGCAAACAAAGCACTGACCCTCGACCACCGCTCCCTCCCTCCCGCTGAGCATTCATAAAGCAACGTCCACGTCATCTGAACGCTTCCTGAGTTGGCTCAGTCGGAAACGCCGCCCGCGGCGCTTGTGGCTTCGTTGGAGTCGCAGTTCGAAGTTCAGCACCACAGCATTTCCGATGAGTTCGCGGGAGATAAATGACTCCGCGGTTAGAACGAAGCAACAATTTCTTCCCTTTTGCTGGGCGTGTCGAGAGTATGGATGAGAAGGGGCTTGCGATTTGTTTTCCGGGTTCGTGCCGCTGTTTGATGGGGGAGTGAGAGGTTTGGGGTATTGTCACCCACCCGTCTACTCATCAACTGCTTGGTCGTGGTTCTTCTCGAGTGACGCATGAGTGACTTACACTTAATGACCTTCGTGGACGCGCTGATCTCGTGTGCTTGACGCGCGAGGCTCTACCGCACAATGTTTGTGGAGGAAAGGAGTTGCGAGCCACAGATGCAACTGAAGTGGAGTGTAAGGAGACGAAGGATTGTGGAGCAGGAGGACTCATTGAGGCTTATCTCATCGCAGCCTCCATTTGCACCACGTCTCCTGCCGCTGCCTGAACATCCCTACATCGGCTCGTTTCCTCGAGAATGAGATCTCATCGATAGTTCCATTCATGAGCTTTGCTCGACCGAAACATGAATCTGGCTTCATTCTGTCCATAATAGCTGCGAAATCTGTTTCTGGCCCATTTGATCGCGTACGCGCTCCCCGACACACTCACGGAAGTCTTTGCGTACTGCCATAATTTGTGCGAGAGCACTGCCTCGGAGACTTTCATCAAAGTCAGTGACTTTCCATCTGCGATCCACATTGCGAAGAATGTGTCCCTGTCAGCACTTCACCTGAAGCGCTGACTCTCCTCTGCTCTGCAGTGCAGTGATCTGCGAGGAAGGCAATCTCCATCTAAGCGACTGGAAATTGAGATCCAGCTCAAATGGAATGTTCGGACATTCTCAATGCCTCGCAACATAGCAAGCTAGTTTGATCAGGTTCGAAACCTCTGCTTTGCAACTTGAGGATTGAAAAGTTTACTGACTCATTCATCCGCGTTGTTGCTCGTCGGAAAGCTCGTGCTCTTCTTCATCTCCACCATAGAGAATCTCGCAGACGCCGCCAATAGGTATATCCATGACAGCGTCAGTACCTTCCTTCCACAATGTCTTCCAATCCAATTGGGGCTCAATTTGAGCCGTGTTGGTGCTCGACTGTCTGCTTTGCGCGCCTCCTCGCGCCTTGCCGCCACCTTTCTTGCCAATGCTCCCATTGTGCTTGTGCTTGCTCTGGTCATCCGTCTTCCAGCTGGACTTGTCATTGCGTATGATATTGCCATTTGCATCTACAACGGCGATACTAGCCGCCTCGTCCACCAGGCATTCCACGCTTTTGAGCGGCAGGGTCAGATAGCCGACGTTGTATGAGGCTAGCGCCACGTAGATGTAGACGATGAGCATGACGGTCCATGCTGGAATGGCGAGGGCCCACCACCGATTGGGGTAGTAATAGATACCCAACTGGTGCAGAAATGGGGAAGGCAAGAAGGACCAGAGCAGGTATACGATGAAGGCCAAGCTGCTCGTTAGGTACAGTGTGAAGCCGTAGTACTCGTAGGTGGGGACTTTCGGGCTCGCTCGAGGGATAGGCTTTGCAGAACGGAAGGTACTCGTCAACGTCGATGCTGCGGCTGAGTTTGGCGTTTGCGTGCCCGTGACATGACCACGTCCCGGCGGACCGCCCTCGTCACTGGACGGATCTGGCGTTGTTGGCCTACTATTATGTGTGCTGAAGTTGGGGCGCAGCAGAGAAGTCAGAGACGGGGACGGGGGCAGTGGAGTTGGCGGACGACCGTAAAACGGCGGAGCAAAGGCGGAAGGTCCAAGGTACGTATGGCTACGAGAGTACTGGTGGTAGATGGGAGGATGCGATGGAAGGTTTGCTACATGACCATCTTCCTGCTCCCCATCGGATTCACCCTCAGACGATGCCGGGGATAAGGATGGCAGGTCGTGGATGGCGTCCAGCGAGAAGTCTTCGATGGAAGCGGGCTCCGACGGCGACGTAACGTTGTCGCCAGACACCTCAGGGGACAATGCAGCGGCTTGCTGCGAGGATGTGGCTATGGTAGCATCGCGCTTCGGAGGACTGTTGCTCTTGAGCGTCGGCAAGTTGGGCGTCGACTTGCTCTGGAACCCGGACGGCACCGGCAAAGACTTCGGCGGCGTGCCTCTGCTCTGCGGCGGCATGACGGT
>ANSM01001564.1:0-22392 GCA_000347735.1 Cercospora canescens BHU | reverse complement strand
GGAGCCTTTGCGGCAGCTGCTCAGCGCATCGGAGCACCGCATTCCAAGGTCCTCGTCACCACTGAGCTCGCCGTCGCGGTGGTGAAAGAGGGTGGTGGCGGAAGGTCTTGCCCTCCGTCCTCCCTCAGCGGTGAGCGGACAGGGTGGTGATGCCGGAAAGGTGTCGCTGAAGGTGTCAGAAGCAGCGCGAAGCTCCTCCGATGGTCGACGAGTGCATTGACGCGAGGGAAGATGTTGTTATGGCGGCGGAGAGGAAACTGCTGGTCAGTGGGTGGCGAGGAAGAGCCGTCAGCTGCGCCAAGACAACCGTCAGCGCTGCCAAAGGCTCACAGTATTTGCCCTCCGGAGCCACAACATCACAACAACGCGCTGCTGCTAGTCAAAACACCGCCACGGAAGGTCATATCCCATCGGAGAAGCAGCTCCAGCCAGTTTTACACGATCTGGAGCACTTCCAGGTTCGCAATACGACGGTGAGGCAAACCTCTTCGAGCCTCAGGCCAGCTCCTCACTTCCACCACCGCCGACTACGGGGCGCCCTTCCGGGAAGCAGCGCCACAGAATCGCCATCTCGGGCATTTTCTCACTTTCAGCGCCTTTCAGGCATCTTGAGAAGGTTCACGAGGACAGAGTGAAGCAGGACTAGGGCATTTGGCTGCGGCGGCGGCGACATTGGTGACGGTAGGCAGATGGGACAATCAAATCGCTCCGAGACAGCCAGCGCCTCCCACGGCGAGAAGCCTGGGAAGCTGGTTTTACATTGGCCGCATCCAATTGGAATCAGGCCATTGAGCGAGGAAGAAAATGCGAGACTTTGTGTCGTGAAAGCACAACTACAGCAGAATATGGCGGAAATTGCCAGAAACAAGGCGAGGATGAGACAACTGGAAGAACAAGACAAAGCCATCTCTGCTCGGCTTCGACAATGTTCGGAAGAGCTCGCACATGTCGACAAAAGTTTGGACAGGCTTTTGTCTCTGCGTGAAACAGTGGTCCGGTGGCATTATGCGTATTTCCGTGCCAGTTTGGCAGTAGAGGAATGAATGGAGAAGTTTGTGGGAAGTATAGAATGTCTCACTTTTTTTTGCTTGTTGGAAGCTCAGGAGTTTGGACATACCTCGCTGAGGAACTTGTTTTCTCTTCTCGAGACATCTGTTTGACTTTAGCAGGCAAAGAAAGGCCATTCATCTTCTCGAATTGACACGTGACTCTCAGGTTGCAACTCCTTCGTTTCTGGTAGAAAGGAAGGTCAAGTGTGAGAACATCGCCCTGATCCTGAGTTCACACACGCAGACTACGAGCAGAAATCTGGCAAAGTGCCGAAGCAGCTTTTGAATACGGAGACGCTGAGTCTTATCCACACCAGTCTATCATCAACTCGCGCCATGTCCTGGATCTGGGGCACGCGCTCGAAGAAGGAGACCACTCCCTCATCATCAGCAACACTACCACCAGCAGAGAGCTCTCCCGCTCGTCGACCCTCTTCCACGATATCAACCAAGGAAGCGAGAGGAGACGTTGACCAGATGTCGCACGACGCTCGGCTAATGGTCGACAGTCTTCGGAGGGGCGCGAAGCGGAAGGCTGAAACCAGCGATGGAAGCATCAAATTGGCCGAGTTCGAGGTGATTTACAACTCGAGCAAGGTCATACCAGCAATTAGTGTAAGTTGCATGGCCTTGATTCGATGTTCCCCTGCTGAAATGAGAGCAGAAATTGCATAACGACTTCGTCAGCTCTCAGCCTGCTGGCGAGCACCTGTTGCATCTTCCAGACTCTATACAACGACTGATTTACAGCTTTGTACTTGTCGAGGATAAGTCGTACGAAGTACTTCCGCAAGGTCAAATAGTGGCGCAGCCAGTAGTTAGCTGGGAAATGGGCGAGGACAACAGGCTGGTGAAGAAGCACCATACCAACGCCGATGGTACAGCAACGCCGGAAGCACCAGGCCTTTTGACAGTCTGCAAGCAGATTCGAGAGCTTGCTATCCCAATCTTCTTTGTCGGCAACTCATTCAAAATCCATATCTCAAACTTCGACGGCAAAGCCATCCAGCCCTTCTGGAAGCTCCTGAACATCCATCGTCGCAAGGCCGAACAGAACCCAATCCTTCTCGCTGGAGACGACTCTGAGACAAAGTTCTACCAAACACTCCAAGTCAAATCCACCACTCTACTTGACTCTCTCGACAGCAAGCCCTTCACCCCTCAACTACAAGTCGAAGATCCCGCTTTCTCCATCCATCGCCTCCACGAACCCTCCACTACCGCCCTCGAACCCGGCACCATCGACTGCCACCTATCATACGAACCAAATTGGCAAAATCTTCTCACCTGGCTCACCGAATGCATTCATTCCCGACTACTGCTATACAGCCCAGACGAAAACGACCTCGCCAATCGTCCCCATGGCCACAAACTCCAAAGTATCGCGTCCCTGTTCGAAATCACCAACCTGTACACTCCCGATCAAATCAACGAGTTCCTGAAAACTATCGCTACTCATCGCGGACATCTGATTCGTGATGATGCGAGGTGGGCGGAAGAGGTAGATGGAGATGAGGTGGATGATTCTTTGACGCTTGGAGATTCTACTCCTGCTCTCGATGAGGAAGAGAATTCTTCGCAGCTGGTCATTCCGTCTTCTCCGCCTCTGCTGCTCACGTCTGATGTTAGTGGCTCTGCGCAGGAAAAGACTTATGTCCAGGCGAGGGAGTCTTTGGGGCCGAACTTTTTTCGTAGGTCTGCTTCGATGGGGTCGGTGGCGGGTCGTGAGGTGGAGATTGTGGAGGAAGAAGAAGATGGTGATGATGATGTGGCTGGGCATGTGGATAAGAAGAGAAAGGTAGACGATGTGGATGAGACGGTGGAGGTTGATGAGCAGAATGGGAAGAATGATGAGCAGGACGACTATAGCGATGAAGGTCTGGTTCACGGTGAAGACGAGGGTGGTGATTGAGAAAATGCATGCGCACATAAAATTGGCAAATTGTAGTTGGGCTTGCAGTTTTGGCACCGAATCACTGACGATGCCGTTGGAAAGTATATGAGACAAGGGGATGAAGAGACCTATCTATTGGTCCATGAATAGTTAGTTTGGGCCCTCTGCCGGCACCATCCAACTTCCGGGCTGTAATCCATCCGGTCTTGCTGGAAACGAGTATTCAAGCATCTTCAATTACGCTGTGGATCTCCTCGTCACCGAATAGGAAGTGCTAAACACACTGGACTGCAGTCCTGTTGTTATTCATTCATGCAGAGTTGAAGTATCACACTCGCTAGGTACAACAAGGGTAGCGGATCTCCTTTATCCACATAGCATATCAACGTCATATCTGTCGTCCTCGGAGACGACAATATTACTTGCTTGCAACAATGAAATCCAAGGTGCTCGAGCGTCATCGATGTGAGAAGTATTGCCGCAACCAGGCCGCAATAGAAGAACAAAGACCTTATGTTAATTGGACTTATTCTATAAGGTTGGATCATCAAGGTGCCAGAACGTCCCTCTACTCACACTTCATAAACATCAACCGGTCATTATCAAGAACTACAAAAATCATCTGTCTTCGTCAAAATGCTTGTCAACTACTTGAGCTACAACGTCCGCTGCTCCAAATGCGGTGGCACCGTCAAGAACGGAGACAAGTGCAGTGGCTGTGGCAAGAAAAACTAGCACATGAAGGTATGCTCTGTGAGTTTTCATCTGATCGCGACAACTCGCTGACACGGACATGAAAAGCGGACCTTGCGTCTGCATATGGCAGATTACATAGAACGTGTCAATCAGAATCTAGTCCTTGCCGCACCGCTCTCTGTCTCTGCGCGACTATCGTGAGCAGTGTTTAATTTCCGAATCTTGAATGTGATCACTTGAGAAGTGGAGGCGTTGGGATGCAGCAGAATATAGCATGCACTGACGCATGCGTGATGACATAACAGACTGATTGTTTGTGAGGCGACAAAGATGTCGTCCGACCTTCCGACCTCCACCCACCACTTTTTCCGTTTCCGGCAAATGACAAAGAAATGATTCATCACTCCTTGACCACCAGGTATTTGTACACTCAAGCTCTCACGCACCGACTGGCACTCGGCATCGCTTGTAATCATGTCCAATCTAGGAAGTGAAGGCTGGCTGGATGCTGGTCCGTATCCTGAGGAGCACATTCAATACACGAGAGTCAAAGACTTTGTTCACAAGATCGACTGGCAAGCTCTGCAAGATGTCGCACAGAAGGCACGAGATGGAATAGCCTGCGAACTGAGTCCGCGGTATTCACGAGGGCACTACAACGTTGTTAGGAAGCTTGAATTTACAGACGGTGTGCAGTGGATCGCAAGATTGCGACTGCCAGACGCGGCGGAAACAGGGCGTCCAGAGCTGCTCGGGGCACGGAAAACGATGGAGGCTGAGATTGCCACGATGGCGTATTTGAGGTGACATGCAAAGATAATCGACTTGTCAACCGCGTTCTGACGATGCCACCAGAAAGCATATTACTATCCCCGTTCCAGAGATCTTCGCACACGATCTCAGCGCGGAGAACCCAGTCGGCGCTCCCTACATCTTAATGAGCTACATCCACGGCACCAGTGCCGAAGAGCTCGCCGATGCCAAAGGCTATGACCTCCACAGCTATGCAGCTTTCTGGAAACGAATGGCCGAGATCCAGATCGAACTCGCTCGCTGCACGTTCGATCAGATCGGAAGCATCTACCAGGATGGCGAAAACTTTCACGCCGGACCAGAGGTGATCTCCGGCAAGGGACCGTGGACCACAGCAACCGAGTTCTGGCAAGATCTAGCAGAGCACTATCACGACGTTGCTGGCCAATACGGCGACGAAGAGGTGAAGAACTCTGCGTCATTTCAGCTCCCGCACAAGTTCCTCGACCTCATCAAAGTCTACGGAAAGACAGACCAGAAGCGATTCCATCTGGTCAATCGCGACTTTGGGATTCACAACGTCCTTGTCGACGACAACTTCGACATCGTAGGCGTGATTGACTTTGATGGCGTCATGGCGGCGCCGATTGAGATGGTGGCGCAGTTTCCGTGTGTCTCTGGACTCGACAGACCAATGCCCTTCTACGAGGAGATCGAGAATCGTGACCTTGCATTGGATAGGATTAGAAGGACAATTCCTCTGATCGAGAGATATGTCCAGGCTTTGCGAGAGGCTGCCACGGCTTCACGAGACGGAGACGAGAGAGTTGGGGAGGTAGTTGACTGGATGCTGAAAGACGGTGCGAGTGTGGTGGAAGGTTTGCAGGATTACCATCAGCATCAGTCGTTCGTGAACGAGGCGTGGTGGAAGGCGTATGAGAAGCTGGCTGACAAGCAGCGCCAAGATGCGTGAGCAATTGAGGCTGTGTAGGAAGAACCTTCGCAACATTTGATGAAGAAGAATCGAAATGAGCTTGACTTCATGCAGCGCTGGAGAGCGAGGTGTGCCGCGATCGCTCCATTTACAACAAGCAATGAATCAAAAAGAGACATGCGAAGTATGTGCTTATTGAGGAGTGTGCAGAGTGCTCTGGTTGAAGCATTTCAACAGCCTGCTGTTTGTTCCGACACAGTGTGTCTCCCACAATGCTTGCTGTGGTGCCAACAATCAAACCCATATCTTTTAAAGCAAAAGTGATCCCTCTACTGGGGTCATCATCACCTTTGAAATCCAGTCATTCTATAGAGAGGATGCGGACACGAATACCTCATACCATTATACTGCATCGATTCCGCGAAGTCTTAACACCAGGTCGCCAGCACAGCTGCAGGAAAGGAGGCATCAACTTGTTTGACAGACCCTTGCAATCATGGCTACTGTGACATTGCAGTACAAGGAAGACACGCCTTTCCTCTTAGCTCCGTATGCATGGCACGAGGATGGACGTGGAGTAGACTGCAGATCTTACACACCGGTCTCGTCAGTATATATTCCAGACTCTGACAATATAGACAATCTATCTTCTACCGTTAAAGGTGCGACTCCGACCATCAGCAGCGATATCGTACTATGTTGTGGGAGCCGGTGGCGGGCCAAATCTTGGCACGGGTCATTCACTCAATGCATCTTGGCGCTTTCTCCACCGCCACTGTTCCGCTGCACACAACCACATTCATCTGCTCTTGTCTGGACCTTCAGAAACGTACCTCGCACTCGACAGCATTTTCAGCTTTTGTACCGCGAGCACACTTAATTGCAGCGATTCGCAACATCTACTACCCGCACACACTCCGCAAATCCCGACAAGATGAATCCAGGCTCGAGTTCAGATCTCTCTTCCCGCCTCTCCCGCGCACTTCAAAATGCTGCCACAATTCGGTTGTCTGGAGACGACCAAGAACTCCTCGACGACTTGAAGGGCGACGCAACAATCATCCTGAAAGACCGGAGCCACTTCAGGAATGAGACCGTGCTGCCGCTCTGTGAGGAGCTCGAGTCCATGGTCAACGATTATGAGATGAATGCAGCAATCGACGACGCTGCTGCCGGATGGAAAGATTCGTGGGTGCAACCTCCTCCTCCGCCATCTCAACAAGACCTTCGCGCCGAATTCGAAGCTGCCAGTGCCAGAAATGCGCCGTTCTCGTCTTACGACTCGACACTGTTCCGGACATCTCAGCAAGATGTCTCCAAAGCTTCATCATCTTTTCCGGCATCAAAAGCAGTTCCTTGTACGAGCACACAAGATCTATCCAAAGGAAAGCCGGCTGTCCCTCCCATGTCAGACAACGAGATCGACACGTTCATAGCCAACGTCCAATTCAAGACCTCTCTTCCTGCCTGTCCGTCCATCGTCAAGGCACCAGAAACGAGCAGATGGGTTGAGCTCCGATGCCGCATCTGCGGAGGCAATTCCACGCAGATTGGCCTTACACCGCTCCTCGGCTTGGACGCATTCTCGACGCATCTGAGATACTTCCACGGCACTGTGCGTGTCTCAGACGCAGTAACGATGAAGCAGTGCTTCTACAGAAATGTCGAAGAGCATGAAGTGCGTGCGATCTTGGAGATTGGTAGTGCTGGCGCGCCGTTTGTGGAGTTGGTGGAGGTGAGCAGGGAGAGGAAGAGAAACTCTGGACAGAAGGGCATGGGAAAGGCAGCTGGTATGCCTGCGAAGAGGGGTGGGAGAAATGAGACGAGAAGGGAACAGTCATCAGACGACGAGGACGATGACGACTATACGGGTGGAACAGGCCTGGCCACGACGAAAAAAGCCAGTTCCACTGCTCCCGCAGACGGAACTCATCGTAGGAGCTCCAGAATCGCAGACAACAAGCGAGCCATGGACGAGGCCAAAGCACAACGCCCGCCTCCGCCTCCTGCGAAGAGACGAAAAGTGTCCAAAAAGCTAAGCGAGGAAGACGCAGAGGACGAGATCGACAGCCTGTGGTGCGAAGTGGAAGGGCGGATACGAGGAGCCGAGCGGGACGCCTGGCTGGCAGAACTCAATGCCAAGGCTGCAGAAGAAGGCTTGTTGGAAGGCAGAATCCCGCATCGCGGTTAAGTCTAGGGAGGCCGGAAAAGCAGGATTGGGGATGAGACAGGTGACGAGGTGGAGGATGCTGCCTGAGAGATGATTTAGATATGCGCTCTAATAGCAAATAAGAAGTTGTTTGTCTTCTGATTGCTCCCATTCCTGTTACCTTTCTCTCTTCTTGGTCGACTTTTCTTCATGTTGCCGCTCTACTTCCAACCGCTTTCTCATCCATAAACTTCGAACAGCGGTCAGCAAGTCCGTCTATCATCTGATTTGCAATCTCTTCATTCAGCGTCAATCTCCTCTTATCACTCAAGCCGCTGTCCTACTTCTTGTCTGGCGCTCAGGACCTTCGACTCTATACTGCACAGCCAATATTCTTCTCTGTCATGGTCGGTTCAGCGTTCCTCTCAGAGCAGCCGCCGAATCTAGGCTCGCGACATCATCGCGCATCTTGTTGCTGTTGAAAGGTCTTCGTTGGACAACTCTCATCGCTCATCGGACGTCACACTCGATGGTCCAAATGTGTCTCCTGTGTTCAAGCGACTCTGCTGCAGCCATTTCGTCACCCTTCTGCTCAGGCCAGTGCGACATCGGCTGCGCTGGTGCAATTTTTTCGTGGAACGCGTGTGGGCATTCTTGAGGCGACATCTCAGAGCACCAGACTTCGGAATGAGACGACGGCGGCGCACACAGCTGGCGTTACTCCTCTTGCCGTTCAGCCGGGTTGGAGAGAATGCTGTCGACAGCGGATATGGATGGACGACTCGTGGAATCGCATTTTCTGTTGATGCTGCAAGGTCAGCCCAAGATCGCATCAAGAGCATCGTGATGCTTACCTCAGACACTTCGATGTGCTTGCTTCCACTCATCCATGCCTCCACGTCCGGATGGTGTGGATGATTGATCCACATGGCACTGCTGTGATCTTCCGGGAGGCATCGAGGCTCCAGCACGCTGGCGCTTCCATGTATCGTTGAGGTAAATGGGCCACTGGCTTAGTCCAAGCCGTTTTCCGGTGAGAGGCACGCTGAAAGCGGCATCTATGCGATTGGCACTGCTTCTTCTGCTGGGCACGCACACATCACGAAACTCACCAATACTTCTCTCTGCTGGCCAGCGTCAGTCGAATATGGAGGGCTGATGCTTGCTCTTACCGTTGCCGCAGTTGTGAAACCGCGTCGATGAAGCTGAAAAGGCCTGGAGGATCAAGTCCAAGTCGCTCGACCAATATTGCGGGCTCTTGGAACACGTTGCTGTGCGTCTTCAGGGGTCTCAGACTGTTCAGGCTGTCTTGCTATCTCCGTATGCAGCTATTCCAGCTTCGATACTGCCGGGCAGCATTGGTGCGCAGAATGGACAGCCAACGCCTGGATGACTGGGACTCTTGGCGAAGTCTTCGAAGTGGAAGTGGTGATGCCTGAAAGACAATTCTGCTGGTCAGGCGAGTCTCTGCAAATGGCCTTCGAGGCATTCTGAAATGCCGGGTCCCTCGGTTGCTGTGCTTGTCCAGTCCTTTCGGAAAGTCGAGGAAGCCAGCAAGTGAAGTGTACCTCCTCAGACGATCCGCCCAAACGGAACACGATCCCCAAAGATCACGACCCTTTCCGGTCCGCCAGCTTCGTGAAGCCACCCAGAGGCCACCAACGGGGAGGTTGGAATGGGATTTGACCTCCATCCGCCGCTCTGAACGGCTTTCGTGAGGATTCCGCCTCACGCGGACCGCAGAGCAGCCATTACAGCTCCGTCTGCGATGATGTGAGAGTCGACATCGTTTCTGGCAGTCGTCGGTACTCCTCAAGCGGATATCGCCGAGGACCATGCGTTCCAGAAAACATCCATCTCATCTCTGCCCCCTTCCTCGCCCCGGCATCAGCTCTTCTTGCCTCTTCTGTCTCCAATCGTTTATCCCACATCACGCGAGCAACGATGCCTCGTGCTTCCAGCGAGCGGATTCCGGCGACGATCGACTGAGCGAGCTGTGGATGATGTACTTCAATATACCCATGCGCGCACCGCTCAGCTCGATCTTCCCGTGCTCGGGGCCGTATGTGTATCTCACCTCGCCGAGAGCGTCCTGGCCATCGGTATACACGGTGACGTAGAGGTCAGCGATTGCAGCATCTGGCAGTTGGTGGACGACGCCAACGACAAAGTCCAGAGCCTTCTCGATGCCGGTTAGCTCGGCTGCGGTGACATCGTCGGTCAATGGCAGGGCCCAGCATTTACCCAGGCGCGGTTGATCCGGCCTGAGATCACGCATCACCCACGCACAGCCCCCGAATCCTCCAACAAAGATCGGATCACCAGGTCCACAGGGGCGCACGCTGCCATCAACCCAGATCTCCCAGTGCTTGGCTCTGTACACAAATCAGCGAGAGTTATGCAGGGGGGCATTAATGGGGTTTGAAGTAATGGAGAGACCAATGGGAACGTCATCTTCGTCTTCTTCTTCTTCTTCTCTGCTGCTTTGGTCTTCGCGTTCTGCGTGTTCTTCGTATTTGTGCGCGTTGAGAAGGCGAAGCAGCGGGAGAGAGTTTACGTTTGTTTTGACCGCTGGCGCGCATCGTTCCAGCTTCACATTACCCCTGCCCGTGGAAACGCTCACGCAGCTGAGGCAGGAAAGAGCTCACGTCGCCGGGAGACTCTGCTACGACTACCAACGATTCCATATTAGGTCCAGCTGTCATGAAGACTCTGTATCGAATCACGGCGGCTTCTCATGGCAGACTGCAAGAGAAGCATTCGGCGATGTCCAAATGACAAAGGCTTTGTCAACAGCAAAGCCACAAAATATACGCTGACAAAGAGAATATACGAAAATACTACAACACCATTATACTCACTCTGCCTGTGAGAGAAAGCAGATACAACAGAACCTATAGCGCCAATGCGCAATGTCGATGTCGCACGGCAGAGCACAAGCTCTAATCGATGCTCGTCGTGACCTTTCTACCTCTGTCTAAAGAAGGTGAACGGCACGCGGAACGGCTGTCTCCAGGATATGAGCATTGTGCGCGCTGGCGAGTGAATATGCAGTAGCAGAATGGTGATGTGCTCCTGATCTCAGGCTTTTCACTGTTATAAGTTGACCACTTCTTGCTTCAGTTTGAGCCTCTTCTCCTCCAAACCAAAACACCACTGCTTCGAGATACCTCTGTCGGCACAATCCAGACAGGCAAATTCAAAGCAATACACAGCACGCAGAGGTATCAAGCTCGATCAAGATGCCTCGCCAACAAGGTGCTCGCCGCACACCAAGAAGCCTCGCTGGACATCGAGCGACCAGCAACGCGATAAGCTGGGGCCGGACCCCTGATCTGTTCGTGGACACGAGCCTGGAAGAAGACAGCACCCCTGTCTTTGACGAACGACCCCGCTCGCTAATTACTGACGAGCAAGCTGAGATGATGGCGCGTCAAGAGGATGCCATGGAGGAACATGCGCGACGCCTGGAAGCCCAGGAACGTGAGAGGGCCGAAGAAAGGGCGATTCACGAGCACCGGGACGCGATCATCGACCTGCAGAGGGAGCACCACAAGAAGGAGCGTCCTCTGTTGGCTGAGTACAGCCAGTCTTTGAAGCACTGGGCGAACGAAGCCCCCGCTGAACGCGCCGCATTCGAGGAGCACGTCAAGGCTACCTGCAATGCGGCGACAGAACCGGTACGGAGAGTCGACATGCTCAGCTGGTACCCAAACTTGCCTGAGCCGGTGGCCACTGCCATCGAGAAACTCCAGCTGTTCTACCATCGAGACGTAGACTACACCTACGATGCACGACTGGGTGAAGAGCGGCTGGGAGGCGCCATACCGGGCCACGACCTGCATCCAGAGGTCTACCACGCCTCTCGTCGAGATCGAGCCGCGCAGGATACAGAAGACCGGCTATACCAGACGTTCGGCTTCAACCTCAAGCACCACGACCTTGCCAAGTTCGAAGAACACTTCGAATACCTCGTGGATGTTGATGCGCCTGGTCTCGAAGGCCGTCGGGTGATGAGCATCCTCTGCAACTTCCGGGTCCGTCGAACTCTGCTCGAGGGCACAGGTCCAGGAGCTCAACACGCAGACAACCGTCGACCACGATGCGACGAGTTGTCTGAGGTCAAGTTCCGAGACACGGCAGAGCACGACCTTATCCAGTGGTCTCTGAGCGCTCTATCCCTTATGAATAAGACCCTCCTCCCATCCTACCGCGGACGAGTCCACCCAGTCATCTTCAAGATGCTGCAGTACGCCATCATCGAGATCGCGGAATACGTTCCAAAGATCGACAAGATCGGCCTCTGCGACATGATGAAGGTGATACAAGATGACTTCACAGCCGGCTTCGAGGCGCTCAAGGCCGACCTCGCCAAAATGGAGCAGAATGGCGCTGATACCGCATCTCAGCGCCAGTTCGCGGAGATGAAGAGGGCGATTCGCCTGATGATTCTCGCCTTTGCTGACTTCGAGGTCAAGCACGGCCGCGGTATCCTCGGTCAGGAGTGGAAGCAGTTGCATCTGGCGAACGCTGACCTCCTGGAGATGCCGCCTCCTCCTGCTCCATGGACCGAGGAAGATGACGCCGAGTACCTGCGGAGATCTGGACATCCTGACGATGGCTGGGCGGAGAGTGAGGATGAGGATGACGGGGCTATGGACGAGGCTGCAGGATGAGCGGACTGAGCGCAGTGGACGGGAAACTGCAACCCGAAGCTGCAGCGCTGACAGGCAGAGCGATGATGAGAGCACCAGGAGAAAGCGCTTAACTTCATGACCTTGCAACCTGATCTGACATTCATTGGACGGCTTTTGTTATTGAGCGTAGACAGGGTGCTAATGGCGGATATGCATTTGCAATATTGAAATAACATTGATCTTCCAAACCTTCGTTGAACACTCTTGACTCAATCGTGACCTTACTGGAAAAGTGTTAAGCACACCTTTTTGTGTAGCATAATACAGTCGTCTATCACATGCGAATTCATCTCGGAGCAAGGGGACTTCGGTGAACTGTAGGCAAGGTGATGATTCACCGTTTACAGCCTGCAAACTCTGCTCTGATAAGAAGAATGTAGCATGGTAAGGTCGACGACCATCACAGTGTTCGGCCTTTGATGATGCTGATCGAGCACCCAGGCACTGATCTGAATGAAGCGGTACTGAGTACGCAGACAGCACAAACCGGATTGCTGGAACCCTTGATTCACATCCCGCTTCAGAGCCTTGGTTTTGATCTTCTTTCACAGCTCATATGGCGTCTCTTCATTGCTCTTACCCGCAACGCAGTATGTCCTACTCTAACCTATCCCCAGCACCGATGCGCTGTAGAATTAACGAACTCACGTCGCTGACTGTAGGTTCAATCGAATCTCATATGGGGCTTGCAAAAGCTTGAGTGAACGTCGAGCCCTACCGACCACGTCTTTTCGCTCTCCTAATATCGTGCGCTTCGCAACCATCCAGCAACATCGAAAAGACTATTCCGTGAGCACATCAGATACCTGAGACGACGAGAAGTCCAGAAGGTGGTCTTGCAGAGCGCGGAAACCTCGCATTGGCCTGGGGCAAGAAACAGGTACAGGGAATCCGCCTCGACTGAGCCTTTCTCGGTGCCAGATCCGCCTCAGTAGAGAAGCGTAGGATACGGTTGGAACATGGGAGCGATAATGAGCCGAGAACATTGAAGCCCAAGCGGTCAGCACATCTTTGGGCGCGATAAGCAGAACACCCGATCGAACGGCATTTGATGGAACACGCGACGATACCAAACACACAGCTCGAGGTACTTTTCACCGTCAGCACCATAAACGTTTTGCGGCGCCGAGATGATTCTGCCGATATTCAAGAGACACGAACTCCCGAAATCAGACACTGTGGAGCGTAGGACGCGGAGAAAGATGTTTTGGGAATCAGAGGAGTACTCTGCAGCCTTTTACTGATTATCATGGCCGGATACCTGCAGAAATGGGCACGGTAGTGTCCACGAACCGCCTTAGGCCAAAAGTTTGGACACCAAGTGAGTACAGCGGAAGACTGACAAGGTTCAGAGCCCGCTTGATATACATTTCCCTCCTCCTGCCCGGCACAGTCACACCTCGCAGCCGCTTCGATAATCGGCAAGATCGTACATCACGTTCGAGCGCAAATGATTCAAGTACAAGAGCTCTAGCAGAACCATGTTTCTCTGGATGCTCCGCAATCTTGAGGGTCCATGGACTACATTTCGGTGCTGCAAATCCCAATACTGCAAGGACGCCATGACCAGCCTCTGCAGATTCGATGTCAACGAATTCCAATTTCTGTTAGTAGATGTCGGAACGATACCTCAGCACAAAAAACTTTTTGCATCCTCATTGACGCTGTATGGCATTTCTTTATGGACATGTTCCCTCCTACGACGGTGCGTAGCGGGATCATGCGACCAAGGGCACCTACCTGGTGAAAGAAACAAGTGATGCACAACTTTTCAAGATCGAAATCAGTTGAACGGGCTCTGTATCTTGTGCTCTTACCACAGCCCAGGTCTGATAGGTTGAACACATGGACGGACAGTGTTGATGCCTCAGGCACTATATCCTGCTCAAGGCATGGGTTGGGGGAATTGCCGACAGACTTCGGGACAGCCGATGAGCTTGATCGGACCTCTGCTCTCCATCTCCACGCACGTCATTGACTTTGGCTGCTATTCTCAAGATCCAGAAAACATCGAAAATGTGGTCATCGAGTGTCTGAAGATATCCTCCGAGCTGTAGACAAGACACGACGTTCAAATTATAACTCGAACATTCGCTACACCCAAAATCCCACTCCACAGCCAGGACGACGGCCATCAAGCCATAGATAGACGTAGCCAAAATTACAGCCGTCATCGGAAAGATGGCATCTACCAGACTCCTCTCCCTCTCCGACGAACTCCTGGCCCACATCTGTACATATGCCATGACCTACCAGCCGCCGCCCTCAACGACGACCACGACATCCTACCTCCAAAACCATCCACCGGGCTTGATCTTCGAACAAATCTCCAAAACGCTACGAAGCCTCCTCAGACCCTTCCGCAGCTGCACCCGCCTCTACCGCATCGCCAAACATCAATTCCTCGAAGCAAACTTGATCCTCCTCCATCTCAGCGACATCCGCGGCTCAGCAAGCAGACTAGAATTCACATCTGGAACATCTCAAATGATAATGACGGGCAATCCGGAGCCCCTACTGCGCAATCTTGTGCATGTAGAGCTCATCGTCAGCGTCTCGGATATGCGAGCTCCGTTCAGCCAACCTTTCGCTTCTGCAACTTCGGGACGATTGTGGAAAAGCGGGAGTGATGTGTTGAGTTTGAACAAGGAAGCGGAGAATTTGAGAAAGCTGGGAGTGTTGTGTCCAAATTTACGAACGCTGCATGTTTGTTTGAAAGTCGATGAGTGGGTTTTGTATGGTCGAGGTCCGGATTTGAGGAGGAAGAAGGGGAGTGCGTTGGAAGAGGGTGGGAATGTGAATGATGCGGGAAGTCGATATTTGAGGCATGCGGAGATGATGGTGGCGCTGGCGAGGGAGGTGGAGGCGAAGGTTGTGACGGTTTCATTTAATCATTGGAAGGGGGATGCGGAGGATGTTGATGCGAGAGAGAGGAGTGCGGAAGAGGTGTTGGATGTCTGTTTGGGGGAGAGTTTGCGGGAGACGTGGTTTGGTGCTGTTGCGAGGATCAAATAGAAATTTCATCGAACATGTATGTACGATTTTCGCACGGGCTGTGGGCTTTTCCCCGTGTGCAACGCTGTGCGGACAAGCCTCCGTGAGCTACATTTATGCAAAATTGGCCTCGCAAAAGCCTTCCTGGAAGAATGGTTGACGATGAAGCTGAAGGTCCTTTCCCCATATTCGAGATAAAACAGTACTGTTGCATGTAATATCAGCAAGATCTGGCTCGTAATCAAACCGACGTATTCCACCATCGAACCCCAGAGCTCGTGTCCTCTGCACAGACATGTGGCCTGTAAGTAACTTGGATCTGATCTCGCTCGCTATCTGCCGACCTGCTCAAGTGGGCCCACGATCCAAGTGGGACAAAGAATCGTCGGATGCTCGCGCGGAGATCGTCACCCTTTGTTCTACTGTGCTCCCACTCCTCAAATCCCTGGTGTTCCATATCTTGACCTCGAAAGCTCCACAGCGTTGGTCTTCCACGTCTTTCCGGTTCCATGCTCACTAAGGGGAGCGGTCGTTCCATCGCCGAACATCCCATATCCTTGTGTCCTGCTTGAATCAACTGCAGGACTCACACGCACTTCCTTGCTCCTCGACTGCGCTTCCAACACAGCTCTTGCCTCTGCGTCTTGCCACAAGGGTCGCATGGCCGACCCTCGATCGATGACGCCCATGTATGTCCAAGATTCCTTCTACATCATGTTGCTCAGGCGTATCATTATGCGAGGACCGAGGATGATAAGATGCGCATCCCGGCACAGAACTGCCTGGACTCCGGGTCCTTAGTCTTGTCTTGCCGTGGGGAGTAACGTGGAGCCCGGGCGTTGGTGAACGGTGGCTGTTGAGAGTCTACAAAGTTTTCCAAACAGCCGAATGTGCCCCATGGGGGATGGTGTGCTACTCGTGAGTGGAGCGCCGGCGGCGCTCATGTTGTGGGTATCGGAGGAGAAAGCATCCCTTGCACTGCTGACATGGGCTCTTGATCAAGTAACTGGTAATGCAAGCTCCAAATTCCTCAGTAATGTGGGCGGACTTCAATAGCGAGCTTCAGGTGTCTCCTTGATGCTGGAATTTGCGGAGCCTTCAAGGGGACAAATGCGTCATGTTGTTAGTTGACAGCTCGTAGCGAGATCTGTGCTCGAGTGATTTGCCCTTAAGTTGAAGTCATTCGCGTGATGGTTGTAGTCCCAGATGTTTATGCGGTGGAACAGCAGTCAAAAAGCCATGCTCCCAGCCCATCTCCCTCCCACGGACCCTCCTACTCCGAGCCTCGGCCGTTTCCCTCACTGTATCGCCAATGAGCAATATATTTGCCGTGATAGCCATTTGCTTTAACACATCAGGCGCGGTGGTGCAGCGGTAGCATATCAGGGCTGTCCCCCGGCGGCGGCGGCATTGGCATTGGCACTGGCGATGGTAAGCTGGCGATCTGGCAGGCGGCATAAAGGTTTCTGAAGACGTAGATTCAAATCCTACCCGCGCCAATTCTTTTTTCAAGACTGTGTAGGTGATCGGTTCGATTCACCTATGTTTTTGCTTCGCTGTGACTCTGCGATACAATGCCTCTTCTCTGCCAACATGGATCAATATTGCAGACTCATTCCCGACGGAGCACGAGCGGAGGCGTTGTGTTTCTGGTATTTGGTTTGGTGAAGCTCCTTTTTGTTTGCGAGTTTGAAAATGCCAAGGAATGAATCAGCTTGAGTGACGACAGGGTCGTGCTTTTGACCACATCAACAGTACTAGCTTCTCGGATCCCTTCACGCAGCGATACTGGAGATACAATCATGCCCATCGGCTCCTTGGCTCCCTTAATTTTGCTGCTGGCAGCGGTCCATCATCATGTCGAATCAACAGGGGCCGCACACTCGAGCGCAAGTAACAATCGCACTTCGCCACCGCGGCGCCGAATCAACCCCTGTGCTGAACCATGCTCAGGTGTTGCGGAATACCTTTGCTGGATGAAGATTGCTTTAGCAGAAATTTCTAGTACATCCATCTCTCCGAATGGCGTGGACTCGTCACAACCATGCGGCTTTCTGAGCTTCTCATGCTCGAGCTCGCCCTCCAGGATCGACACCATGCCAAGGTCTCGATTACAAGCGACGCTGACCTTCAAGAGTCCCAATGACTCCATGCAACTCCAAACACCCTCATCTCCGGTCCGTTGTCAGCCACACCAAGCACTCTCTTCGCGCAACCTTCCACACGCTCATGATCCGCCATGCTGCTTTGATAAGGAGGACACAGAAGGACAGATACGCCCGAGCCATGTCCTGAGAGGAGCATTGCCGTTGGGATATGCCTGTTTAGAGATAGCGTCCATCTAATGCGAGTGAGATCGTGGGAAGAGTACGACGCCCAATGCACAGACAAGGCCTGTGGAATGTGACCGCAATGGAAGCTTCGGCATTTGCGTGCTATGCGGGCCAAACGATGAAACTCTTGCGCCAATGCGCCGAGCGGTCGGCTTGTCGTTGGTTTCAGTAAATCCGTACTGTACGACCTCCCTGTTTCGAAGTTGCCAAAATGGTCACTTACTCTGTCGTGGGCCAAAATTACGCAATTTGCATCTTTCCGAGTACTTCACCCGCCTTGGGGTCAAACAATGCTCTTCACGCAGTGCGGTACCAGGCCATATTGGTATGAAAGGGAGAAAACGCAACGCGATCAGCCTCGAAGCACAACCTCAAGCAGAGTCGCATGCAATTTGCAGAGCAAGAAGCTATTCCTTGCCTCGCTCGTATTGGCTTATTCTGGGGTATTTTCCGATCATCCATATGTTTGGCTGTAAGTCAGGACTTTGCCGATGCCGTCATTGTCAGAGAACCCGGAATCGTGGACGTAGATGAATAATACGCTGGTCATTGCATCGCCAGAAGTAATCCTAGTTCGGGACGCGTTCGTCCTGGTGAGAAGAGAATGGAAGGAAGAGGCACCCGTCGAGGGCAGACACCAATTAATCGCTCTCCCGTCACGCTCGAGACAGAGCTTTCACCATGACAAGTTTCAACCGAATGTACTATACATTGATCTTTAAAGAGTACTGAGAACAGTAGTGCCAGTGATGGAGGAGCGAATGATTACACATAAAGCCAGATCAAAGGACTTTCAGGAAATGCAATGGCTAGGATGCCGGATGAGGAAAGACAAAGAGGGACGAATTTGACAATACTAGTCTCCCTCTAACACAAGTTGGATTCAAACTCATGACGCCCATCCATGTAGTCCGCTGTACCATCTTTCAAAACCTGTCTGTCGCTGCAGCCAAATCAAGCCATCGTCTCGCGCAGCCTTGATATCTCCCCTTCTCACCACTTGACACACGTCTTCCACTCTCCCTCCGCCCCCTTCCTCGTCGCACTCCGATAACACCTCGCCGCCTCATCCCTCCCCCTCATCACATACGCAAACTCGCCTTGTGGATCCCATTGCTGCAAATCCACCCCATTCTCATCCGCCCCCATCCACGTACAGAACTTCATATCGCCTTGCAAAAACCACATCATCTCCGCCGTCAACTTGCCATCCAGCTCGATCGCATTGAACATCTTCAGCGTTTTCTGAATCTTCGGCAGAATCTCATCTTGCAGCATCCACTGCGATTCCCTCGCAACGCGGGCTGGGAATCGAGGCATCGAGCTCGAATTTGATGGCTCGAAGGATTCCCAGAGGTTTTTCTCGCCGTCGGACTCATCTTCCATGGCCCATAGGTGTCGCTGTTGGAGGAGAGAGTAGCGGCGGCGGAAAGTGATCGTCCAGCGTCGGAGGTAGTTGTGCTCGCGGTGTGGTTTGACGGTGAGATCTGTGTACCGCCAGAGGTAGGGCTCACAGATGCTGAAGGATTCGATTCGATCGAAGGCGAATTCGGGGAGGTGAGAGGGCATCGGGCGGTAGAGTTGGAGGGGGTCGCGCTGAGTGATGGTGTAGTCTTGCGCGAGGTCGATGTGGAGGTGGATGCGCTTGGCGAGGGCTTTGGCGGTCTTGAAAGGGTCAGCGAAGAAGGAGAGCCAGGATGGCAGTGAGTTTACCTTTTCGGCATCCATGCGCAGACAGGTGGTGATCGTTTCGGCTTCTTTCTCATTTACTGCGCGCAGGACGTACATCTTCTCGTTCTGTCCCGCCATGGCGTAACGCTCAATCAACACGGAGAGGCGCGCTGGGAGTGTGGAAAGCATCTCATCGATGCTAGGTGCTGCGATCTTCGCTCGAGTCGGGAGTTGAGTGAACATTTTGTAGATGCGAAGGAGCAGCGCAGCGAAAGCGGGTCAGAAGGTAGGATGTGCGCGATCGATCGAAGACAACGAATGCGCCAGGTATAGTGCAGTAAGGTCAAGAGAGTCTGATTGTCGCAGCGGCAAAGATATGTCGTCTGGAAGACTGCCTGGCGCAGCTTGTGAAATTATACTAGCGCGATTCACCGGATAAGGGCATTCAACGTTCCGCCGTTCACTTTCACACAATGAGCATTAGAAAGCTATTCAAAGATATGAGAATATCAATAAATTAGTCAGTTCAAGCAATGACAAGCTGAGCTATTAGCCAGTTGCGAGTAGATGTAGGGCACGCCAGGTAATTGCTGGAGACTCTTGCTGCGTCAACACCCTGTTTCCCGTATTGATGGACACCAGGCAGCTGTCTGGAATAGAACGTCGAGCGCCAAGAGACAGGAACAAAGTCATTGATCAAGAGCAGCTTGCGAACAGGCGTAAAAAGTCCGGTGGAAGTCGATAAAAGCCATTGTTGCTGCCAATTCGACGTCAGAGTGGGCGAAAGATTCGAATGCCACCGCCGCGATCTGCAAGAACGAGAATTTGGCACCCTATTAGAGACTGCTTTCAGATCTTCTCAGCTGCAGCATCAGTCTATTCGTCCCCTGCAATGCATGCGGGGAGATCACAATGACCGTTTGACTAAGCCTGGCGCGCTTCGTGAAGATGTTGTTCCAAGCTGTCTCTCCCCTGACCTTCTTGATGCGTCCTACCTATCGCCAATGGAAGATGAAGGACAGCATAGCCTCATCAACCCGCAGCCGTTGCCCTCGCAACGTTTTCTCGATGTCACGACCAGGGAACTACAGAGCTGTGCCAAGCCGGGCTCAAGCTTTCTCCCGCACAAAACAGCTGCCGTCTTCTCTCTCCCTTTGTAATAAACGTGGTATGTAGCAATGTATGAAGCGCCCCTAGGCTATCCTCCTAGAGATGTCAAGAATGATTCTTGCCCTTCTATTAGGTACGTTCTGCGTGCTTTTGTCCTGCGCTAAGCATAAGCGGCACTAGCCGTTATGCCTTAGCGCCTAATAAGGCACGCCCCCTAAGCCATATACTTCTGGCCCTTACACCCTTTCCTTTTCTTCTCCATCATCAAAAGGGTTAAGTGTTGGGATGCTCGTGGTTCTCAATTGGCGGTATGGACCGCGCCACGCACTGGATATTGGCACTTGCGGTCACTCAGCTCTCTTCGCAGCCTTCGGGCAACGATCCATGAGATGTATGAACGACCTGGCTGGACAAATTTCCATCAGCGAGAGTTGTCTAGATTGAAAACGCTTCCTTCACCATCTGTTGGCTCTCCAAGATCATGGAGTCGACAAAAGAAGAAGCGGACATTTCTCCTTTCTTTCCATAGGTTCATCAATGCCAAATGCCACTTTTTTTGAGCCATCCCCGCCTCATCTGTGCGATTTGACCCCCCATCAGATCAAAATCAAGCCAAGCGAGTCGCTGGTGGTTTGTGTCCGTGCGCTAGGCCACAACAACAAACGAACTTTTCGTCGCCAACTTTCCTCCTTCTCTCTTCGTCCAACGGCTTGCGGTCATTTTGCTCTCCTCGCTGCCTCAACGCGGCAACTCATGAGATGCTGATAGACCTGGCTGGGCATCATCAGCTTCAGCGGCCCAGAACAAAACACGACTTGTTGTTTGCCTTCGTCTCTCTATTTCATGGAGCAAGGTATTTACTGGTCCGACATCTCTGTGCAATGCAGCCATTATCTTTGCCTCGATGCCATGGAGAAGTTTTCAGTGTCACTAGATCAAATCTCCTTTGGCCGTCGTCAACTTTCCTTCGCTCCTTATCCTAGGGGGCAAACCCGGAATCACGGCGCTCCCAGTCACTTCGCTCTCCTAGCTGCTTCAATGCGGCAATTCATGAGATGCTGAATGACTTGGCTGGACACTTCCCAACCTGAGTAGCCTAGAACAAAACACGAGTGGGTAAACGCCTTGGTCTCTTCCAGCTCAAGGACCAAGGTGTCGATCAGTCGGACATTTCTGTGCATTGAAACCATCATCTGCACCTCTACGACATTTAGAAACACTCAGTGCCTCTGTATTTCCTTTCACCGTCGCCTTCTCCGCGCGCTTCGCTCGCGTCACCCTGCGACTTGTGAGCCAAGCCTGGTCCGAGCGTCACCAAAACAAAAAGCCAGCCACCCTTCTCGCTCTTCTTTCTCTTCTTCTTTCTTCTCTCCACGTTCAAGACTGTCCAGACAGGTTGTTTTGCAGCTTGGCTTTGGCATTTGGCAACTGGCTACGGCGCTCGCGGTCACTCGACTCTCCTGCTCACGCAGACTCCATGAGAGATTCGAACGACCTGGCTGAACATTCCATCAGCGAGAGCGACCAAGATCAAACTCCCATCGCCTGATCAGTCCTCCTTCGTCTCAGCTGAGTGCATCGAATAAGGGTGTTCAGATGGCGAACATTTCATTCTTACGTAGCCCTATCAATCAACTTGTTTCCCCCTGACTGGCGCTGGCCACTTTCCCAATACCGTCCAAACTTCTCCTGCCCCAGGTTGGATCGTCGATGCCAGTGAAGGTGAAAATGACACAGAGCGACCGTTGTAAGCACTTCTGCAACTATCTTAAGGCGAGAATTTCTGCAGGCAAACGGAAGGTGCGTGAGCTGGCCCCGCGATGTTTACTTCGCGCTTCTTCCGCTTCCTTTCTCTTTTCTCTTCTCAGCGACAGAGATTACTAGGCAAGGAAACACCCCCTTTTCAACTCATCCCTGACTGAGCAACTAACGGAGAACAGACATGGCACGCAGACACGAGTTCTTTTTCTCTTCGTTTCACGACTACCCGCAGCCCCCACGGGTTCGCGAGGTATACACCGACGGCTCGCACAATGGTTGGAGCCAAGACGCCGGCTGCTCGTTCGTGTTCTGGGACCACGACCACTGGGCATGCCGCGCTTTCGCCTTGGG
>ANSM01001560.1:0-23495 GCA_000347735.1 Cercospora canescens BHU | reverse complement strand
AAGCAGCCACCAAGCGCGTCGCCGCCTTGGGCCTGCAACGTCCTCCGCCATGTCGTGAAGCACACCCGCGGCGCTTTGGATGCGCAACACCGCAATGGCAACACGCTGCCAGTGCTGCAGACGCTCCATCTGAGGACCAATTGTCTGCTCAGCCAGAACCGTCAGCCTGCGACTTTGCAAAGACACTCCCCATTGTCTGTCCGGGATGCGGCGGCATGAGCCAGACTGTTGACCCCAATGTTGCAGGATTCTACAGCCCGAAGAAGCGCAAATTCAAGAAAGGAAGGGATCCAGACAAGCAAGATGAAGACAAAATCTTCGAGCAGGCCATGGCGCGATTGTTACCAGAACATCAGGCACCGGTGCTTCCCCCAAAAGCAGAGTCAGAGATGCCGGAAAGCGACAAGCCTCTGCTGTGCAATCGCTGTCACAACTTGATGTATCAATCAAAGGGGAACCCCATCCATCACCCTTCCATGGAATCCATCCGAGATATCATCGAATCGAGCCCGCACCGCGACAATCACATTTACCATGTTCTCGATGCAGCAGACTTCCCCATGTCCCTCATCCCGAACCTGATCTCTGCGCTCGACTTGCCACGCTTACGGACCCAGAACCGACGATCGAAGAGCAGGCAGTTCGTTCGAGGCCGCACGGCCGACATTTCGTTCATCATCACAAGGTCCGACCTGCTTGCTCCGCGCAAAGAAGATGTGGACCGCTTGATGCCGTATCTGCAAGAAGTCCTCCGTGATGCACTTGGTCGAGCGGGAAAGAACCTACGCCTAGGTAATGTCAGGTGCGTCAGTGCCCACCGAGGCTGGTGGACTCCGCAAGTCAAGGAGGAGATTTGGAAAAGAGGTGGTGCAGGTTGGGTGGTTGGAAAAGTCAATGTGGGCAAGAGCGCGCTGTTTGAGGTTGCATATCCCAAGGGCAGAAATGTGAAGCCGGAAGCACAAGCGCAGCTGGCAAGAGTCAAGCAGCGTGACGTGTCGGATGCGCCAGCTGCACGAGATGAAGAATCGCCCGAACAGGGAGAAAATAACGTAGCCGGTATTGGCGATAGCATGCTTGATGCCGCAAAATCGAGACCGCAAGAAGATGTTGAAAGACAGAGTGAAGCTCAAAGAGGCATCGACACTTCACCTGCGGACACTGGCCTCGAGGGCGAGACCGAAGCTGCAATCGAAGCATCGACCCAACAACATGGTCTGCTGAAGCCTGGAGAACAAGAAGCGGAAGAGCTGGATGAGAATTCGCAAGCGACGCCACAAGAGGACGGCATCGAAGAAGAATACAACGACGCAGACGTTTCCCTGCTGCCACCTGCGCGAGAGGAAACAGCATATCCTCACATGCCAATCGTCTCATCCCTCCCAGGAACGACAGCTTCGCCGATTCGCATACCTTATGGCAACGGTAGAGGCGAGCTGATTGATCTCCCCGGTATTCAGCGCAGTTCACTTGAGACCCACATCCAACCTAAACACCGAGGCTCTCTCGTGATGACAAGCCGCATCGTGCCTGTCCAACACACCCTACGCGCGGGTCGCTCACTTCTTCTCGGCGGCATCATCCGTATCACCCCGAAGACAGATGATCTGGTATTCCTCGCCTACCCTTTCACACCTCTCACCCCTCACGCCGCACGAAACGAGAAGGCGATCGCCATCCAAACCGGCATCAACGAAGATGGAACGCCTTACTCCGGCACCGTTGAAAACATTGGCACAGACAGCGCAAAGAAGCGCATCAAGAGCGCAGGAACCTTCAAAATCCAATGGAACGCCACCAACAAACGCACGGGTTCTTTGACAGACCGCACAGCCGGGAAACAAAAAGTCGACGATCTCCCTTTCATCGTCTACAGCGCGGACATTCTGATCGAAAGTGTCGGATGGGTGGAAATTGCCGTTCAAGTGCGCCGGTGGAAAATGAAGCAGAAGGATGATGCTCTGTCCGAGCAATTGGGCATCGAAGGCGAGGATCGCTATCTGCAGCAGAAAGCGGATTTGGAGCAGAAGGAGAGATCTGGGAAGGAGGAGGAGGAGGATTTCCCCGAGGTCGAAGTATTTAGTCCGAAAGGAAAATTCATTGGGATTCGAAGGCCGATGAATGCGTGGATCACGGGTGGGCCAAAGAAAGTGGCGAAGCATGCGGCGAGGCAGAGACCGAGGATGAGTATTTCTTATCAGAAGCGGATGGAGGGTGGGAGGAAAGGGGGTCAGCGGCAGGGTGGCAGTGATAGTTTGAGTGGTTAGTCGCACAGTGGTATGCAGATCTCCACTTTGATCATGTCTCTGTTCAGGACAGTTCAGCGGTCAGGTTCCAAGCTGCTTTTGCAAGATATCTGCCTGCTGCTCTATGCGTTTTTGCTGACTTTCCCCAGGTATGCGCTTGCCTACATCAACGCCCCCGTATCCAGATCGAGGTCGTCAAACTTGTCACTTCTCCCTCCCACACCCTACACCGGCTCAGACGCGGGCCCGTCACACGTAAACCCAATCGGGTCCACCACATTACTACACTTATGTCCCCCGACCATCTCCCCACCATCCACAGCCCTCATCTCCAACCCGCTCACCTCAATCCCTCCACAAGGCGCCCGAGCCGAACACTGAAACTCCGTCACAGCATCCTTCCGCCTCTGCGTCCCCCTCACATCCCTCCACACCAAATCCCCAATTCGAAACCTACTCGTATCACAATCCCCCGTCCCGCCCTCAAAATTCACACACTGAGTAATATCCAACGCGATCTCCGCATCGTGCAATCGGAAATCTTCAAACGTGACATTGCGGATGTATCCGATCCCTCCGCCGCCTCCGTTCGGCGGGAAGCCCTTCTGCACGCCAGTCCAGGTCTTGATGTAGCCGCCTTGGCGGACGGGACCGAACATTTCGATGTTTCGCGCGGTGAAGTTCTCGATGAAGTGGAATTCTCCTGGGTATTGGCCGATGGAGCCGAGGGCGATGCCGCTGCCGTGGTGGAAGATGCAGTTTTCGACGAGGATGTTGGAGCTGTTGGCTTTGGAGGAGATGTTGTCGTCGCCGCAGTCGACGGTCCAGTTGGTGAAGGTGATGTTGTTGGAGAAGATGGTGTCCGCGCCGTCGGTATTGAGAGGGCCGAATTTGGAGCGGGGATGGGAATCGGTGGAGTTGATGTAGTTGTTGCGGAGGAGGACGTTGTTGCTGTGGATGAGCGTCATCGTCCACATTTGGCTTTGGATGAAGCTGAGGTCTTCGATGACGGAGTTTTGGAGAGAGCCGAAGGTGATTTGATGAGGTCGGCGAGGGTAGTTGCTTGCGCCGTTCGTGAAGTCGTACCACACTTGTCCGTTGCCGTCGAAGGTGCCGGTGTTGGTGCTGCTGTGGAGGTAGATGTCGGACCCGCCGAAATACCATGCGGTGGATTGATTTTGGTAGCCCATGGGAAGAGAGTTGGCGAGCCAGTATTGAATGTCAGTGCCCCAGAGTAATGTGCCCCGGATGTCGATTTCAACATTTGAGAGATTTGTAGTTGTCATCACAGATTCAATCTGGTAGGTCGTATTCTCGAATATGATTTTGCCATTCTGTCTGCATTGCTTGAAGGCAGTTAGGATGTTTGGTGCCGAGTCTCCACCGTCTGCTGCAGGCTTGACATGGCAAACATTGTGGCGGGTGTCTGGACCTGGCAGAACAAAGGGTGCGCCTGGGTAGTAATCTGGAGTATCGAACTTCGTGAATGACGGCTGAGATTGTAGAGCTAGTACTGATTGAAGCCAAGGCAATATTGCCATGATCGCAAGGAGTCTGCGCATGCTTGTGAGTAACAGTCTCCACGGGATATTTCTAGACGACTGGATCTTTGTTGAGCAGAGAAAGAGGTAGAGCTCCGAGGTTGGGAGAGAGTGAGGGGAATGGCGATCAAATAGACAAAAGTGAATGGGTCCTGTTTGCCATGAGAAGCCCGCGTTTACACCAGCCGCGTCTTCTGTGCATAGCTAGAGCCGCTCGACAATGAATCGAAATCAGGGTGCAGAAGGGCGATCCGCATGGGGCCGTTGAGCCAATTTGCGAGGTAGGTTCATGCCTTCCTTGTCCAGCTGTACGAAGCAATCGCGAATGATCTTTTCGAGGAAGGCTGAAGTGGGAATGTCTTCACCTACCGCTACACAACGGTCATAGAGTGAGCTCGTTCATAGGTCCTTTGCGGAGGGGTTCATGCAAGGTGTGGACGCGGGGACGATGGCAGCGAGGGAATGATGATCAATCCTGCAGGAGGTAGGCTGATACGCGAAGCAATAGCAGCGAAAGTATGATGCTCACGTGGAAAATAATGCTGCAAAGATGGATGCAAGACTTTGTACAGTGTGTGGTTGCCTTCACGGAGCGATGCTCATGCCAAGGTTCATCCCTCGGCGCTTCCTGCTTGTTGGCAATCTGACCTCACTCCTAACTACTCCTACGTTCAACATCAAGGTTCATTGCTTCTCTCTTACTCCGTCAATTATCAGTCGCTCTCGAATATGTGGGTCTTGCACAGCATTTCATACCAGCTTCAGCACTGTATCATGGATCCTGAGGCTCCTGGCATACAACAAGAAATGACATCCTCCTAGCCTGGTGTTTCTACAGCACCTCACTCTTTTCGCAAGGCCCTCAGGCTCTCGACTCAGTCCCTATTCGTTCGCACACAGGATGAAATTATCACCTTATTTTCCGTGCAGCATCGAAATGTAGCCAGGATACCGAAAGCAACACCCCAATCGTGTTTGCGGCTCCGCTGGATGGATTCTATCAATGGCTGTCAATTCCAGGCGAGACCATCGAAGAAATGCCTTCAGCTCTTGCCTCCGATAAGGAAATGGCGCGGTATTGTCGAGTTCGCCGTTTTCGACAGCATCTCGAAGCCGTAGAGCCTACTGGCACTGTGAGGAAGCCGCCAGGCACCCTTGTTGAATGGTACAGTATACATTATACCCGAGGTCTACCCCATACCCTTTGGGACCATTTAAGTTGAACCTACGAGCTGATCCGCAGTCATGCGACCAATCTCGAGAGTCACTCGACAGATGTGTGCATCGCATGTCGTAATCATAATGCCCAAGATACCATGTCAACATACTTTGACCTTACATCCGCAGTAGATCCTCTCCCAGCCTGCGATTTTCGGCTACCATAACATCGCTCTAACGGAACACGATTGAAAGTGTGGTGTGACACAAAATTGCCGAGTACAGTACCTTATAAGCAAGCAGGAGCCCCCAGACCCGACTTAGATCGAACTGAAAAAAAAATCACCACTTTAAGGCATTGCAAAGTATTCACCATGTCCACATCTAGCACCACTGAGAAGTCTTCGATGAGAATCATACAGCATGACCGTCTGCAGAGCCTTGCCACTAGAGCATTGCCGCCCCTCCCGCACTTGACTCTCACTCAACAGCGAAAATTCGCGAACCCAGCGCCCCTCGGCCTGGGAGCCTTCGCGCTGACAACATTCGTACTCTCATGCATCAATCTCAAAGTCCTCGACATCACAGCTCCAAACCTCGTCGTTGCCCTCGCATATGCCTACGGAGGCTTCGTCCAGCTCCTAGCGGGAATGTGGGAGATAGCATGCGGGAACACATTTGGTGCGAGTGAGTAGGCACCTCCAAGCACGAAAAAGAAAAGGCACAAAGCAATCGAACCTTGCACGACACCTCACTAACAATTCTTCTTCGCGACAAAGCTGCTTTATCCTCCTACGGCGGCTTCTGGATCTCCTTCGGGATCCTCCTGACACCATCCTTCGGCATTGTAGAATCCTACCAAGACGAGGCCACGGGAGTCAATACATTCCACGAAGCATTCGCACTGTATCTCTGGGGTTGGTTCATTTTCACCACGCTTTGCTTACTCGTCACGACGCGATCCAATGTGGCATTCTTCTTTTTATTCTTCGCTCTGGATCTGGCGTTTTTGTGCTTGGCGCTGGGACAGCAGTACGCATTGAGCGCTGCGGCAGAAGGGTTACATAAGGCGGGAGGAGTGTTCGGGGTGCTTGCGGCTTTCGCAGCTTGGTGGAACATGTTTGCGGGCATGGCAAATCGGGAGAACTTTTGGTTTGAGGTTCCCGTCGGGCCACTGCCTTGGAGCGCACGGAAGCAACGAGAAAAGTGCCGTGCGGTAGACGGACAGGTCTGAGAGGTATGACATCTTGGTGGTTCCCCGCCACGTCTGCTGTGGTGGCTTCGTGTTTCAGATTATGCCGTGGACAGAGCATCGTGGACGATGTCTATCAAGTCTTCGTATCACAATATCTTGCGTTTCGCTCTGGACCCGTGTCACAAAGCCAGAATTCTCCCCGCGCAATTCTACAGAACGACGTCGCGTTCCTAATCCTGCAGTGCTCTCGGCACAAGAATGCGGAGACAGCTGGCTCATAAAGGAGGGGCAATCGTATGAAAGACCAGCGTATGCCCATAACGACACAATTACCATGGCAGGCGTCGGGGATCCAACGCTCTGACCCGTGCTTGATTGGTAAATCGTGATTTCGTGGCGTTCTTCATGACGCTGCTTCGGCTTCTCTTCTCGTTGCCTCTGCGATGAATTCTCGCAGATCAGGCATGGGTTGATGCGCTTCTCTCGCTACCAATGGTCAGCTTTGGTTGTAGACAACACAAAATGCGCAGACTCACCAAGGCGCGCCGCCGTGCGATACTGCTCGATATACTGCCGACGCAACTTCTTCTCCTGCAGCTCCCTCTTTCGTGTTTCCTCCTTCTCGCGTTTCTCTACCAGTAACGGATCGTCATCTTTGAGCACGACCGTACCACGGAACGAGACCTCGTTCTTGACCTCGCCCGTTTCGTCGTCTAACATGAAGACCTCCGCATTGGCACAGAACTTATGAAGCTCAAGCATCTCTATCGTCTTGTCCAGAAGATCGCCAATCGTCAGCCCACTGCTATTCACCACTGTGGCGGACGGTCGGTCGTGGTCGTCTGAATGGTGCGTGAAGTTGTAGCGACAGCATTCGAGGTAGACTTTGAGCTCTTTTACCGGAGGTTGACAGACGAACATCCTCCGCACTCTTGATCCAATTTGTTTCGGCATGCGGAAGTAGTCATTCGTGCTTGCGAATTCTGCCTTGAACAGGATCTCATTGCCAGGAAGGGTTTCTTCGTGGCTAGAGAGTGCTTGATGCGTGCTGAAGAAGGCTCGGGTGCCAAAGCCTGGCAGCACTTCGCTATACCCGCAAATGCGCCCCTGAAAGACATTTTGAAAGTGCCCGTCAAGTGTATCTGAGCGCAGAGAAAGCTGCCGCTGCAGATTTATAGAAGACTCGATGGCATCGTGCCATTGGTGGTTGATGCGGTAGCACTTCAGGAGCTCAAGCACGGGTAATCTGCTGAGGATCAATTCGAGAAGCTCCGGAACATCGAATACACGCTGAGCCAAGCCTCTAGCTCGGTCAGGACAGCGCTCGGTATACAGTGATGGGCGACCTGTATTCCGAAGGTGGTTGTCCAGACCTGCAGCGCCCGCTCGAGCAGTCACCAACGCCGCGCGCAGAGCTTCGCTACTGACGCTGTCTCCGGAATTGACCGCTTGTTCGAGCTGCCTGAGTGCAGCATCCAGGCTGGCATGATGCTCGACAGCGGCGCGGAACTCATCGTCTCTCTGCTTGAACTTGCGTCGCCACTCGGTCATGCTCTCGGGCGAAGGCATCGTTTCATGCGCGCTCGTAGACCAGGACTCGTGATACTACCGCAGAATTCCGAGTTTGTAAAGCGTGAAAAGCTGTCAAGACGTGGCAAACTTGTGTTTTTCAGTCAAGAGAGGCAAACGGTTTGGCTTCTGTCTCCGGCGGCGAAATTTCCGGCCGAGTCAGATGAGAGGCTACGTGGTTAAGTGTACAAGACAATGACCAACGAAGAGCTCCAAAGCTTCGTGAATGGCCAGTTTCCAAGTGCAGTCGTCTCGTGCGGCCGCACAGTCACCTGAAAGCGAAAGTGAAGTCGGCGAGGCCGAAGGTGCTGGTACAAACAAGTGGGTCCCGTTTGTCATCACTGCCAAGAACAACGTGTTCCAGACGTGAGGGCTTCCAGTTTGCTGAGTTGCAACAAACTGCGACAGACAACCGCCAAAGATGGCATGAAAGGCCATTGTCCATGGTCACACCAACAACATGGATGCAAATGCCCTTGTTTTGCGCCACAAGGCAATTTCGAGACAGCATATCGGAGCTCAGATACAGGCTCAACACTCGCGCAACGGCATGCACTTGGGGATAGCGTGCAGAGAGATCTATAAAGGACTCACCAACGATCTGTCACATGCCTAGGTACGAGTATGGAAATCATAAACTTCAACAGTCGACGAATCAAAAGTTATCCAATCGTCCGAGTGCGCGACTCTGCATGGGTGCGCACAACTTCGCTCTGACATACAGATGTTCGCATAGGTGTACGGTCGCTCGTATTTTGCCCTAGGGTTACACTACACATTTCATATGATTGCATGTTCTTTCACGGTGCCTCGTATCTTACCCTCGAGTCATACTACACATTCATCCCGTTGCATTCGTCGTTCATCTCTAGCACGAGACCATCGATTAGACTCTGCAGATATTCATGGGCGACGCCATGTGAACCACGTTCGATCATTCTCTGTTCGGTGCACTGGGCCCCAAATATGTGTCATATGTGATCTCAAGCTCCCAAGCAAAATAACGTCTACATAATTTGTCCTACATAACAGGAAGGGGTGTTGCTATCTTTGCCCAGTTCAGTTCATCCGGCCAGGGAATCGTCCCCGCATGATGCTCATGGCATGTAAGAAGGCTGTTGTTGCATGCTCGTATCATCCTACACAATCTCGTCCTCCAAAGTTCTGTTGTCCGACGGGATTCCATGTATTCTCCCTCACGACAGATGATTGCAACACCAATGACCTCTACGCAACCGCCTGACATACCCCGGGAGCTTCAACTATAGAAATTAAGGTCAGGTGGCCCAGACGTTGCATCTTGAGCCAGGATGCCTTTGTTGGTCGGGTAATAAAACAATGTGAAGCTTCAGCTCAGAGGCTGGCAGATTGGGTATACGAAGGCCGTTTGTTCCTGATCTCGCCCTCAGCATCTTGGTTAAACATCGACCGCAATGACTTTCGCACGCACAATGACCAAAGGTTGTATATCTTACCGTGCAATCCCTAAATGCAAGCCATCCTTTTCTAAGATGTTCCTAGGCGTCGCTATTATCTTCGCCCTCGCCTCACTGGCTCATTGCTTCTCAACGTTGGACCCTGCCGATGGAATAGACACAAGCCCTTTCTACAGCATGCGGGAGCTCGAAAAACGTGACCCGAGTATCGAAAAACGATGGAATTGTTGGAACTGTTTCTGGTATTCTTGTCCCAGGGATCACGATTGTTGCCACTGTTGGGCTTGCGGTATGTTTTAAGCAGCCGCCCCAATCGATCGTTGTACTAACAGAGAGGACAGCGTGCCATGGCCAGTAAAAGCTTTCAATTTCGAACTCGCCCCCCGCTCTCGAAGAGTGATGGTAGCCACCATATGCAACGCGAGCGCTTTCTCACAGATTCTAGATAGAAGTATGGGAAGTGGTGATGTGTCACGATTTCCAGTGCTCAGGTGTGCTCGGTCGTTACAGCCTCATTGCAATCCACGCTCCGCGCAGAGCAACACGATCGAGATGACTTCGCAAGAGCGACTGAACGGAGCGCAGCACATCGTGGAGGAGTCTGGGACAAATTTTGCGCTCTTTACTTTCCTTGCCGTCCCATAAGGGATCAATACGACTGATTGTGATCACAACACATTTTATGTCATAAATTTGCATTCTGATTCGAACTTGCTTTCCAGCGTGCTTTGACTGCGTCCAAGAGCCCCGAATGCGGCGAATATGGCTTTGCACAGAACTTCGTTTCCGAGTGTCATGTCGACGGCACTTATTCCAGGTTCGCTCGATGGATGCTAATCCCGACCCTCAGCTGTGCTAACCAGTCCTATCTGATTGAGCGACTCAGGCGGTCTGTCTAACTGCTCATGTATGGCAAGAATATCAGCATTACCGCAGAGCTGGAAGAGACAAGGGACTACATCTTGACGGACTTTCGTTGCACGCAAACTCGTCACCAGCACCATGCACTTTCCACAATCTGAGACACCGATTGACCATTATAAACTCCAGAATTTGGTGGATCAATGTTCAAAGCATGGCGAGAAAGAGGTTATGCTGCTAATGAGGCGTCCGGGATTTCTTGCACTCGTGGCCTGACCCAAATGGCCACGCCGAACGACTCAATGCCGACTAGCTCGCGGAGCATGGCGGAAGCCCTTCACGATATATCACAGTTTAAGACGAGTTCAGGGCATTTCGGTGTCTTACAGGATGTTGTCCTGAGTCGCAAGACAATGATGGGTGCAGCTGATTACTGGCGGAAAGCTCCACATTTGTGTGCTATATTTACCGCTGCTCAAATCGGACAAGCCAGTTCTACACTGGATATTCAGATCGATCGGGAACTGATTGGAGTTGTTCTCGTGCTTCATTGGATGAATGGACAAACGCAAAAGGATGAGGAGCAGAATAGGAAAGAACATATGCTCGTGCTATCGCTAATTCCGAGCAAAGAAGAGACGTCATTGGCTTAATATTATAAAGAGCAGCTTGAGGATTGTTTAGCATTTTCCGAGCAAAGTACTAATGAGCAATGTCTTCGATGCCAAAGCCGGCGCCCGCGCCCAAGAGGCACTCTTGGCCATCCAAAATAGGCCTTGGCCTAGACCAGCATGCCTTGTATGCCGAAATTGCTTACGACGGTCCGAGCAAAATTCAAACGATGTCTTTTGTTACTTCGGTTTCTAGAAACCTGCTCTTCTTTTGATAGACTTTGGTGCAATAGGAGTATTAGACGCCCGTTCCGCAAGCGCGTAAGCAACATCTATCATGCTCGCCACAAGCTTCAGCCTCGCAGCACTGCTAGGCACCAACCTAGTCTCAGCAGCCCGAGAACCCATCCATGTCGTCGACGAAGCTCCAGTGATGGGAATTGACCCCTTCGGCATCGAAGCATCGGCGGAGGCTCTCGGCACAGCACCAGTCCAAGTCACAGCCTACAACGGAAGAATCTACATCGGAGGACAACAGACTCAACCTAAAAACTGCTCCAGTGCGCAAACTGTCCATGATTTCGCGACTTTCATCTGGCGTTCCGATAAAACTCTTTGGCTATACGGTCAAGACCCGACCAGATCACAGCAGGTCTCGGCCGATGTAGGATACGATGGGCTGGCGACTTATTCTACCGGAAAGGAAGCGACTCCGGGGCAGGCGAGTTTGAGTCCGTTTGAAATTGATGCGAACACGAGAGTCGTGACGTTTCAGGGCGTTGGAGCGAAGGCTTGTCCGACGGAAAGTAGCAAGCCTACCACTGCGCCGTTTGGGATCTGGTTCAGTACGGCTACTAAGCCCGGAAATTTGGCGAATTGCTTCGATGTTATGCTGAAAGCGTATAGGACTCCTGCGAGTGATGCTTGTACATATAGCCATTTGCCGACTTGTGAAGAGGCGCCGGGGACTTGTGGAAGTATGAAGGATCCCATTGGGGCGCCGCCGGCGAAGTAGTAGATGCTTTCTGAAGCCATTCTGTGGAAAGACATATTTCATCGGTCGTATTGGCGAGAAGACGCACTTGGCGCTCGAAGCATAATCTTGAAATGCACTAGAATGTCCTCGGAAGGGGAGCTGTCGACACCTATGCTCCTGTCGCGTAAGTTCTGCCTGTATATCGTATGTCGTGTTGACGGCTTGCTCGAATCGCCTGCCTCCTTCTCAGGCCCTCCGGTCGTATGGATCGCCTTCCGCCTTCCGCCTGCCACCTTGTGACTATTCTCGGCTCATCTTACCTTCGACTAGCTTTTTCCGGAGGGCCTGAAGAGATTCGGCCGAAAAGTACTATTCTCTGCGGCCATATAAACACTAACTTCCACCACATCGCTGGGTACATGAGACTAGCATATAGAGGACGTGGGACGGCCAATTGTTAGTCTAAATACCGCGCATGATAGCCCGGTGAGGTAATGCATTCGGAGCGCCTGAGAAGGAGGCAGGATGTCGCGTAGGCTCAGCTGAGCACGTCACATGATCAGTGAATAAACTGCGAAGTTCGGAGCCTTCATCACCAGCCCCACTGCTGTTCGAAAGAACAGCTGCAAGCTACTGTCCAAAACGGCACTCGTGCCATTACGCAGACGGCGCACGTCAGAAAAGGCGCTGCACATCCTTTCAGCATGCGCCACGCGACCCATGCTTGAGTTCACGCGAAGCTCAAGCGGAAATTGCTACGCGCTACGTCGCGTCCATATGGCGGCGAGGGGAGATTTGTGATAGATCTACTTCTCTCCCGTCGAATGTTCTCCGCGAACCCATTACCGTTCAGCTTTACAGCCTGGCGAGGTGATGCTGCTATTGACTCTCAGGTGCTAGCACGAAGTCTTACGCTTTGAGGAAACAGAACAGACGGCCATGGCAGGACAAGGTACCTGTCCGCATGAGGAGATCGTACAAGTGTCAGAAGAATTCAATGCCCTTCAGCAGGGAAAGCTAGGCAATGTTGAGGATTCGGATTCTGAAGTGGACTGCAAGCTCAGCGAGTGGAAGTTGAAAGAGAATTTGCTCAGCGCTCTGGACAACATTCGGCCATCAGGGAGCTTCGCCGCGTTTGACACCATCGGGACTGGATTCGTTGATCCAGTTTTGTCGATAGCAGATGGTGGAGCACCCATAGCGCTTCCAGTAAACGAAGAGGCCGCAAAAAGGCTCATCGCAGCCAGTCACCAGGCCCCATTCGGCAGAGGATCTGACACTCTTGTTGACCAAAACGTGCGAAGGACATGGGAACTGAACCGTGACCAGTTCCGCTTGTGCAATCCGGCCTACACCGCGGCGCTCAGATCAAGTCTCGGCAGGTTGTGGCAAGCGCTGGGCATACCAAAAGGCACGAGCGTTGCGGCTGCCCCGTACAAACTGCTCATCTACGAACAAGGCGCGATGTTTCGGGCGCATACAGAGTAAGTGAATGTTGCCAGGGCTCTGCGCAAGCGCTGACAAGAGAACAGTACAAAGAGGTACCGGGAATGTTTGGTACGCTTGTTGTGTGTTTACCTTCTGCACATGAAGGTGGCGACCTCGTTCTGACGCACCGGGGCTCCGTGAAACGTTTTTCCACTTCGAAGGAGCAACCATGGTATGCTGCCTGGTACTCGGACGTGCAGCACGAAGTGCAAGAAGTCACCTCGGGCTACCGCATTGTTCTGACTTACAACCTGGTGCAGAGCAAGAGTTCAATTTCCAATTTGTCTGCCTCAGGTATGGATCAGAGCTTCTCAGACTTGAGACGCTCTCTCAGAAATTGGTCGGCCTCGAAATCTGGCGCGGTTGTCCACATACTGGAGCACAAATATACAGATGTTAGTTTGAGGCTGTCCGCGATGAAAGGTGCTGATCACAGCAGAGTCATGGCACTTCAACAATTTGCTGGAAAGTACAAATACAACGTCTTCCTTGGATCCATGGAGCATGAGAGGAGCGGATCAGCCGAGGACGACTTCGATCCGTATGACCGCAGGGGAGGATGGGGCCGGCGACGAGGTTGGTATGATGACGACCTGGAGGATGAGCCTGGTAATAACACATCTGGCGACGGTGGTTACCACGTCATAGAAGAAGTCATCGACGAGAAGACGGTCTTGAACCGAGTGGTAGTATCTGATGAAGCAGGCACACAAATCCTGACGAAGATTGACGTAGACGACAACGAACTGCTCTGGAATGAAGCATTTACTGGCGTACGTGAGCCAGATGAGCACACGTATGAAGGTTATACTGGCAATGCAGGGGCTCAAGCGACACATTGGTACCGCGATACTGTAACTTTACAACTCACTGATTCGAACCCACTGGGAAATTGTCCTCGCGTCTCGAACGGCTCTTTGCGATGCAGCTCTGCTCGAGGGGGAGTCAAACGAATAGGAATTCTGTGGCTTTCGAGAACTCGATGTCATTCAACGATTACCTTCCGATGATCTTGAGCTGATTGAACTGTGGCTAGGTCGTGATCCTTGTGCCGACTAAACGCACAATACAGTGGTGCCTGACGGCTTTTTCCAGAAGTTGCAGCGATAAGAACGATATGCTCGCGCCGTTGACGTGGTTGAGAACTCGATGCGGGCAACAGAGCTCATACGAGGACAAAGAACAAGCAAAGAGCGATCTATGCGAGGTCTGCATCTACGTGACGCAGCAAAACACTCTAGCAGGCGTGCGCTTCGGGAGGCCTAAATTTTCAGCAGACGTCTGCAGTGAGGTTATCGACGCACTGTTGCAGTTGGAGAACTACGAGGTCATTTTTGCTGCTGTTGCAAGCTCAACGGACCAATTATCATCTGCAGCCTTCAAAACTCTTGCGCCATCATCAAGGACCACTTTGAGAGGCTTGCTCAGCGTAAGAAGCATGGTGGGAAGCGTATTCGTTCAACGCAGCTGACAAGTTCAAGTCTCACAAAAGCGTTCGACCAGTTCAATTCCATCTACAACACGTTCGAGGCACTCAAGACACTCTTCGATGGCCAGCTCAACGGACGTACAGGCCCTGTAGCCGATTCGATTGCAGGCACGGTGAAGCGAGCAATAGGCGGAATCGTAAAACCGCAAGAGCAGGACGGCACGGCTCTGGCGGAGATCATGATATGTTTCAAAGGATTCACTGAGTTAGTCCCTACGTAGTCTTCCTGTGGTTCGGCTGCGCACTGACCCTACTACACAGCGCGCTTGAACTTGCCAAGCGAAGCACTGGCAATACGAACTTCATACTCGCTTTTCTGGCGTGTTTGATCAGAAAAGGCCGCGCGGTTTTCTCGCCAGTCGAAGTTCTGGATGTCGTCAAGCAATTCCTGGGTGACATCCTTCACGGCTTTTTCCCGAGTGTCCAGTCCACCTCAGATCACAAGCGGATAAAGGCAGCCACTATTGCAGGCGCCACTGTTCCGAGGAGGCGCTCGAATACTGCATCTGACATGGTGGCGCTTTGGCGGTATCTCCTTGAAAACAACATGTGCGCTGAAGTCGAGTCTTTTTGCACTGCAATGGACCGGGTGGTCAGCACCAGCAGTGCAGAAGTATAATTAAACATTCTCATGCCTTGCCTAAAGGCCGCGCAACCGCTTGTCAGGGACAATATCAGCAACGACTACGCACAGTCCTTCAGAAACCTCTATCGCAACACATTTGAAGCTTGCATTGAGAAATACGTGAAGGAACAGCCACCAGCATTGCCGGACTGGGCACGAAGTCGAGTACGGTGCAACTGTGACGTTTGTTATCCCCTGAACGTCTTCCTCATGAGTGTTACACAACAAGTCGGGCGCTTCCCTATGAGCAAAATAAGAAGGCACCATGTACATATTCAACTTCACGCATCCGGCATCGACTGCACACATGTCACAGAGCGACATACAAGGCCCAAGACTCTGGTTTTGACGAAAGGAGATCGGACCAAACGCGTCTACGATGCCTGGTACGCTCGATGCGATCTTGTCGCTAAGCTGATGAAGGCTTTTGATCAGGATCTGCTTCGAAACCTATTGGGCGACCAGTATGAGCGAATATTGGAGATGCGTGCCATTATTCACTCTCGAGATGCCCAAATACCTGAAATACTGAAGACTGCACCGCCGGGCATATCGGTACCGAGGCCTCATCCGCCGGATGCTGCCACAGCTACCGCGCTTGCTGGCTCGTCACATGGGAGAATCAAAAGAAATATTGAGATCATTGACCTTGACAGTGATTAACGAGGCTGTTGCAAGACGAGCGCTTTCCTTTATCAATACAACAATGAACCGAAACGAGGAACATTCGTGTGGTAGCGGCGTATTCGGGCCGCTGGAAAGCGTGTCTTGCAGCCACTCACCCGAATCTGGTCGACGTTCGATCGCTGAACATGAAAATTTGCAAACTCCTCCTTTTGGCTTTGGGGCGGCCAGCACCAGGCAAGCCAATATTACACGGACACGTTGTCGAGCTGGCGGCCTTGGTGCAACCCCAACTGGCTGGTCATTGGTCCATGTCTCTGTGGCGTCTCCAGACAGGTCGATCGTGCAGATAAGGCTGAATCTAACCCGCTTTGAAGAGGCACAGCTCCATCTAAGTCCTTACTACTTCATCTCAATGTTTCGTCTCCCAAGTGCCCTGGATGAACAAACTGCCTCCCTACCTCGCCGATATAGAACTGACGCATTCGCTGCAAGCCGAATATCCTGGACCGCCGAAGCCCTGCAAGGACAAATAAGTACCACATGGCGTCAGGATCACACGTCTACAAGGCAGTGTAATGGGACAAGGAACATCAAGGGCTCCCAGTTGTGGTGAGCACCCACAAACTGCAAATAAACGCAGCAAGGTCTACACGTACAGAAACAGTCCTTACCATCAGGATTTATTCTGGTCTGCAACGGCCGCTGATTTTTCTTGGGACTGCCGCGATCGCGTTGATGGACTTCCTCCCAACCCCGCCTTGTGTAAGTACTGTCGGAAGTGGGACCAAGCTCACTACTCTTCCTACGCGACTTCAACGACGATCATGGATTGGAGGAGTCGACTGATTATCGCCATCTGAGTCAAATCCTCAAGCAAAAAGATTGTATGCTTTGTCGAATCATTGGGAAAGCAGTGCTTGAGAGACATTCTGTGAGGCAGGACTGTCAGCCGCGGTCGTTGTGCGTTGTCAATCGTGGTCCTTCCAGGTACACTGAAGCTGTCGGCGCAGACGGAAGATCGGTTTATCTTGGGGATGAAGCATGGCCCATGCTGGAACTAGCCGAAAAGGACTACGCAGACACATATGTCTTCCAGCTGATCGCGGCTCCGAGCACTGAACAATTCTTGCAAGAGGACCGTGCGAAAACAGACGAGCTTCTTCAAGCACTGAGGATTCCGCACGAGTTTCTCATCGATGTCCCTATTATGCTCAAGTATAGAGCTTCATACCAGCAAGAAGTACGAGTTTGCTGTGCTGAAAGCAGGTTCAATCGGATCCATGATGGAGGTATGCTGGCAATCCAGTCCGTCAAGGACACCTCCACCGGTGCTTGTGGAAGTGTTCAGCAGCAACAATTTTGATCTTGAAATTGCAGATGACTCCAATTACTGGACGTTGTATGTTATGTTGATCGAGCGGACCTCGGACGATCCGGCAGTATACCGTCGCCTTGCCATTGGAGTTGTGGTCATGAAGCTCTGGGCACAATTCAGCCCTGAGTGGAAAACTATCATCTTGACTTGAGCTTGGACGAAAATGTACCGGCATCGAAGCTTCCGTTCCATGGGTTCATGAGAAACTTGACCTGGTTGTACACTGCGAGGAGTGCAGTACCGCTCCAACATCCATACTCCAAGCAACAAGCCAGTCGCGCCTTAATACTTGACTGAGACCTGCCATCCATTCCGCCATCGGGCACCATCACACGCTTATCGAATCAAATACTCAAAAGCCCGTGATTTCCAGCGTGGACAACCACAATTACAGCCGTCGCTGGTACTTCTCGTGCGGACGCCAAGAGAAACAATCAAGTCACGAACCCTAGGGTTATCTTCTAGTGGCTTATTTTCCACTGGATGTTCGACCAGGTCGTTTCTGGTATTGAGGCGGAGGTTCGGGTTATCTTGCCTTTCAAACTTTAATCGAGCCTTTTCCGCCGGCCAAGACAGGCTAGGTTCTCCGCAAATGTCCAATGCCTCGATGAGCCTGGCATATTGTTCCGGCTGCTGCAAAGTCTCACTGCCAACGTCCTCCTCTCCCATCACAAGCCTGGTCGGCAACTGGCGGCGATTCACTTTTTGTCCCACCCGAGGGACATACTCGGCCGTCGTATCCCTATTTGCTCGTCTCAGTACCACACTGCTGAGTAACCTCCGCATCGCAGATGATGAAGGTTCTCCCCGATCCTTTCCGCCTCCAGATGGGGCTGCTAGTTTGATCTGGGGAAACCTTGGCATTCGCGTGGTGGAGTAAGGACTGCCTTGCGGAGTAACTTGCCGTCGCATCTGCATGGCACGCGAGCGGAGTGTGGCGTGAAGCATTGACAATGTTCGCCTGACCGGATGTTGCTGGACTGGAGTTAAATACGGCCATAGGGTCGACAATCTGGTACCAGTCCATCCCCAAGCACTCCAACAATCTGGATATCCAAGGACTAGGATCGGTCCTCTCACTCTCAGCACGGTTGCCACTTATCTTCATTGCATACCTTCACGCCAGCATATGCTTGTGCGATAGTACAGCATGGCAAGCTACGACGCGAAGAAAGGCCAACAATGGACCTCTGAGGAGCAGGTTGAAGACGTAAAGGGCCATGAGACATTCGATCAGGTCACGGCGCTCTCTGGCATTGAGTCGACAGCGGCATCAAAGGCGGCATGGCTCATATCGATCACCGTGTCGCTAGGTGGTTTCCTCTTCGGTAAGTGTGACATCAATCAGGAGTGATTGACATTGAATGCTTACGCCAAGGTCGACTAGGTTATGACACTGGCTACATCTCCTCGGTCCTTGTCAGCATTGGCACGTCTCTCGGCCATGAGTTATCTTCCAGCGAACAGGAACTTGTCACATCCCTCACATCAGGCGGCGCTCTCGTGGGTGCTGTCTTTGCCGGACTCGCCGCGGACAAATATGGCCGGAAATGGCCAATATGGGCGGCTTGCCTGGTCTTCGTCATCGGCACCGTCCTGCAGACAGCCGCCTACTCTGTTGCTCAATTCGCAATTGGACGATTTGTGGTTGGACTCGGAGTCGGCTCTGCTGCGATGATTGTCCCTATGTACATCGGTGAGCTTGCACCTGCCAAGTACCGTGGCAGAATGATCGCATTCAACAATATGAGCGTCACGTTCGGCCAGCTCATTGCCAGTGCGATTGGTGCTGGGCTCGCCGAAGTACCAGGAGAAGGCTGGCGAGGAACTGTCGGTGTCGGAGCTTTCCCGGCAGTCGCGCTTGCAATCATGCTGTTCTGGTGTCCAGAATCACCTCGTCAGCTTGTAGCACACGGCAAGACAGAGGCTGCTGAAGCAGTCCTCCTCCGAGTCTATCCAACTTCAACGCAAGAGCAACGCCTCGCGAAGATCCGCTCTATCGAGATGTCCATCGAAGAGGCCACTTCAAGCTTGGAACGAGAATCTCTTTGGGTGGTGTTCAAGCGCATCTTCAACACACCTGCGACCGCGCGTGCCGTTCTCACTGCTTGCATAGTCATGTCCATTTCTCAGCTCGGCGGATTCAACACCCTCATGTACTATTCCGCCACGCTATTCGCCATTGTCGGCTTCGAGAACGCTGCAGCAGTCGCCATCGTCGTCTCCGGCACCAACTGGATCTTCTCGGGCGTCAATCTGATCTTGGTGGACAGATTTGGACGCCGCATCCTTCTGGTCGTGACAGTCGCAGGCATGTCGATTTGCATGATGATCGCTGCAATCGCGTTCCACTATATCCCCATCAACCTGAGCACCCTTGAGCTCGAAACCGATGACGCAGGTTGGGCAGGCATCGTGGTTCTCGTCACAATCATCTGCTACGTGGGCTTTTTCTCGTCTGGTGTTGCTACCATTTCTTGGATCGGGACTGAGCTGATCCCGATGGAAGTCCGGGCTCTGGGAACCATGTTGAACACAGTAACTTGCTGGTCCACGAACATTATCATTGCCTCGACTTTCTTGTCCATGATGAAGGGTATCACGCCCTCCGGGGCATTTGGGTTCTACGCGGCTATTTGCTTCTTTGGCTGGCTGTTCATCGTGTTCTGCTATCCAGATGTGAAGGGCATGCCACTTGAGACTATTAGACATGTCTTTGAGCATGGCTTCGGTCTGAAATACTCAAGACAGTGGCAGAAAGAGAACAAGCATTTGGCAAAGGCTAGCCAGCAGACCTTTGGTCATTAGATACTTCACTGTATGCGAATGTGCATTCTCTGATCCGAAAATTCCAGCTGCCTCCCAAAAGAAACAGCTCTGCCAGAAAAACTGGGTGTCAATGGAGGAAATTCGAGGCGGCCCAGGTTACCGGAATCTGGATGCGATGAGTCTTTGGCTCATGCGACACCGTGCCTATCACATATGTCAAAGCGTGGCTCTGCTGATTTCGATAACGATGGTGGGAGACCTCAAAGCACACAGCGCGCCGAGATCACATATCCCGGCATCGGTGATACATCGTACAACCGTCAGCACCGTTCCGAACATCTCGAGCAACTCACCAATGGGACCGTCCGGCATGAAGCTGCTACATCTAAAGCACCAAGCAGCGCGTCGAGCACATCCAGCCCGCAATGAATTAACATCACAACTGCGAGTGGTACTCATGCGGGCAGAAAATATAACAAGGTCTTGAACGTCACCGAGCTGGTTCAAGCCATCTTGGACTCTCCTACGCTGGACCTGCTAGATGTCCTTAACGACGGTCATCAATAAGCTTCCCTAAAACTTCGCACGTATCGCAGATGTACTCGTGGCAAACCGCAGCTGGTACGACTTCGTTGGCGGGCTTCTCGCTCAGATCGTGCAGGATCTGTCCAAGACATCATGTCACTTTTCCGCTCATCACTCTCCGACAAGGCTGAGTCGACGGATCCTGGATCCACGTGAATCGAACGCAGTGAAACGGTATTCTCTACAATGTCTCTGCTCTCTGAGGGACCCGATACAACCCCACATTGTGCTCCGTGCCAAAATGCGTGTGGAAGGCTCCAATATCCTTCAAACGCTCATACTGAAAAACGGGAGCTTCTGACACAATGACGATCCGCAGCAGGCTATGCAATCCTGCATATCATTTAGGAGACTTCAGCTGTCTGGAGGCGCGTGAACGTAGCACAATTCGGTCAAACTTTCAAAAGCACATGATGTCTGACAGAGCGTGCAGTGCACCGGCAGCTGGAGTCTCTCATGCGAATGCCAAGAGGATTTCCAAGCCAGTGACATTTTCCAGTGATGGACGAAGTTTCCAAATATCAGTGAATCATCGAAGTTCGGCGAAATGTACTCGCCAGGTCTCTTTCCTCGGAGTCTACTCCATGCAGACAGATACACTGATCCACGCCAGTCGGCCGCAGATTCCGGACGAACCAGCAAGAGCCAGTAATTAGCGTCCAATCGAGAGAGGCAGCCGAAAATTAGCAGCCACCAGATGACAGAAGCTTCCACGTATTGGAGACAATCACGCCACAAGAAGAGGAGTGAGCTGCCCTATAGGATATGCAGTATCTAGTTCAATGTCTCGGCACAACCGGCCGATTAAGGTACATGCTTTCCAACACGGGCAAACCTCCCTCCAAATCCCCAACTAGTCACTTGTCCCATGGACCTCCTCGGGCGAAGAGTCAGCGAGTCACAACATGCCCGGCAAACCCTCCCCGCCAAGCCTCGACAGCGATGAAGAGCAGATTGATAACAGCAACAGACTACAACACACTTCCACAGCTCCCCCAAATGACTCTGGCATCGACTTACCGCCCAGCTTGCTAATCATCAACGTCGACACACATTATTGGCAGTAGTCACCAATTCGGGGGTCACAACTCCCACACGTACGTACATGCAGCTAAAAAAGCCCACCTTCTAATCCATCCGACCATCTCCAAACAACCAAAGTAGCGAGCGGACTCGCTATAATACACGCACAGCACATGCCAACCAAATCTCAGATTCTCTGACGTGGAGTGGAGCAGCAGAAGGAGACAAGGGTGAGTGAGAAGTAAGTAGCAGTCATTTCGGACTTGTACCTGTCTCTGTATTATTAGTCTTCTTATAGCTCAGAAAGAGGGAAGAAGCTTGCGAGACGGCTGACGGGATTTCTTTTCTCTTTGGGCTTTGAACGAGAGCAGAACGAGCAAGGACGACATTGTTGCAAGGAAGGCAGAAATTCTTTTTGCTTTTTCTCTCCGCAGCATCGCAGAATCCCAAACCTCAAAGCAAACAATATCCACTTTCATCAACGAGAAAGATGTCAAACCACAAGATACATGTATTGCTAGCATGGTGAAGGGCAACGTAGTTCAGCAAAATGTTTCTTCTTTCTCTGTCATACATTCGTCGTACATCTACATTGGGAAAGGACGGAAACGTTCGAGGATCTAGCTAACTAGCCAATTCGTCTGTCCGGGCTGGCTCGTCTAGCTATATCTGTGTCCGACGCGCTTCGCTCTCGGTCGTACAAATAACACCTTTATCCGTACATCTAACAGCTGAAATGCTTGCACGAAGTGAAGTATTGACGAGTGCGTGATGTTGATGCATGGAGGAAGCAATTAGCCGGCGCGATGCATGTAATTCGCGAGCAGCGAGATGGTAAAGCCCGCTGTGATGGGAAATTCGCGTTCCGAAAATGTAGGCTCAAAGAGAATTCGGTTGCTGAAATTGGGGAATACTGGGCTTGGTGATGAACATCCTGTAGCCGCTGTTGTTGTATGGAATGGACTTATGGCTGACCACCCGGGCTGCCATTAATGCGACGTTGTCGTTCCATGATCTCCTTCCATTCTGTGGTCTCGAGGGGTATTTTCCTTATGCCGCCCAGAATCAATAAAAACGCCTTTGCCTTGTACCCAACGTGCGAGGTCAATGATGAAGGAAGCCTCGCTATGCTGTTGTCGTTTGGCAGAAAATGCCGAATGTGTGGCATGCCTGCGTGGGGACCACACGCGCGCACGTCGTTATCTAAAGAGGTAGTCGATGATGGTGGGATGCCATCAGCTTCATCATCGGGGACTCTGTCTCAAGCTGGCAGATTCCGAGATTCGCTGGCGTTGCACCTCTGCCTTGACCATCTTCTCTGCGACATCCGATGGCGTCGCCGCAGAGGTGTTCATGGTTCGCGCGCCAGCGATCAGGTAGCTTTCTTCGCCTTCGAGCTCCAGTGGCGTGACAGGTCCTGGGCTCCCCAGAGGCTGCAATCGTGGACTGACGGGTTTGCCACCGACACTTGTGGAAAAGAGTTCCCGGTGGTTGAAGTACAGCTGTTTCTGTGCGTCGTTGTACAGTCGTTGGTACTGCCTCGGCGACATGGGCGGTTGTGGTGAGGATGCATGAGAGTTGACATCCGGCGTGGATTGGAGGCTGCTCTGTGCAGAGGGGAAATTCGCGGGATGGAATCTCGGGAGAGACGGCAAGCGCAGCGAGTTGCTCGGGGCTCGCCGCTGTTGCTGCTGATGGTGGTGCTGATGATGCTGGCTGCTGTTCGTCCGGGAATGCATTGGTCGTTGTGGTGGCGACTGGAAAGCGTCGAAGTGGCTTGTGTTCTTATAGCCGGGGGACAAAGGTGAAGTTGGCCTCATTGCGGGAGAGGTGCGTGGCGAAGGCATCCCTCTCGGGGCAGTCAAACCGGAATAGAAGCCGGCCGTGGGTGAGCGTGCTCGCGAAGGAGCCGTCGTGGTGGTCG
>ANSM01001559.1:0-11788 GCA_000347735.1 Cercospora canescens BHU | reverse complement strand
CTATAAATAATATTTACTTAGTATCTTTAATTAACTATAATAAATAAAGCTTAATTATTAATTATGCTAATTTTATATTATAGAGCTTATTACTTTTGCTATTCTTATACTCCCGTCTAGAAGCCCGCATGGCCGTATAAAAAACACTTATTAGAATAGGCAAGGATCGTTACGCCTAAGGTCCCTGCCGTCGCGCACATACTATATGCGTGTGTCGTGTCCCTATCGCTAATATTAGGAAATCCTCAGTTGCTTCACTAAGACGACCATCTCTTAATTTCTTCTCCCACTCATTTAGCCAATGAAGAAGATCGGGCTCCTTAGCTTCCTAGCGCGGCTTTACCACTCTCGTTGTCTTAGTGACTAGTGTCGGGCACGGACCAAACCAACATACCTCTTTCGCTCGCGTTTCACGTAACCGTGCCTGTCCACGGCGCATTCAAAGTGGTTCGCTTTGTAGTGGAAAATCCGACAGAGAAACCCATGACGGCTCTTTCACTCCTTTTCCAGATGTTCATAGCCTTCCGGTTAATATTCATACTCGGTGGCCGTCAGATTCGGATTTCAATAGAGAGACCCGTCGCAATATCTCCATTCCTTCTCCATACCCACCACTGCTCGACACCAATTTGCCGATCCGTTGGCTTTCTAGCGATGACTTGGACAGAGGCACTCACTGCCGGTCTGCCCTTTTCATCCCAATGCTGACAGAGCATCCAAGGACGTCTACACACATATCAGCGTCAACACACGTCTTCAAACAGAGGGACGCAGTAATTGAATGTGGAAAAGAACAAAAAGTTGGTTGGAAAAGCTTTCATTTCTCATCGCTCTCCAAAAACGATCAAAAGTCAAGCCAACCGTAAGAACTTTCGCCAAAAAACAAGAAGAACCCCCCAAGACGAAGCAAAGAGAAAACAGCACTCAGTGGCCCAAGGCCCTCCGTCTCCGCACGCTGTCCCTCTTGGCCCTCCGGGCGACCTGCTTCCCCGACAGCCTCATCTGCCCAATGACAGCCGAAGCATGCTGCAACGGCCGCATTAGGTCCGTGATGTAGGCGGTCAGATCCGCCTTTAACATGCCCGATTCCTCCCTCACTACCTCCTCACGACGGTCCCAGAGCTTCTTCACTTCCGGGAGGTCGAGCGCCCAGTGCTTGCAAGTGAGGGCGAGGGCTTGGGTGGTGGAGGAGGGGCGAGGGAAGAGGACGTCTTGGTCGTCGAGGACGTTGTCGAGGATCTTTTGGCGGAGCTCCGAAGGAAGACGAAGGATTGATGGGAGCTGGGCGTGGGTGGGAGCTTGAGACGGGTCGTAGACGGCTGGGTTTTCGTCGTAGCGGTCCATGGCGCGGATGAGTCGCAGGCAGAAGGTCGACTTGAGCTTCTTCTTCTTGTCGAGGATTGGGCGGACTGCAGCTGGGTAGGTTCTGGATGGTGGAAGTGCTGCTGGCGGCGACTTGGAGATGGTGATGCTGTCGCGGACTCGCTGGCGGGTCAAAAGGCGGACAAAGTACTCGGAGCCATGGCTGACGAGGCGCGGCTCGAGGGTGGTCTGGTCAAACTTGATGTGCGGCATAGTGTGTAGGCGTGTGCGTGTGTTTATGCAACGGGTTTTCCAAATGTCAATGTCGCCGTGTGGTGGTAGGTGGCGATGTAAGTTGGAGAGAAGAAGTGAAAGCACGTCAAAGCTGACCGCACAGCAACCAGCGGGGTGGGTGGACTGAGGCCTTCAATTTACCGTCAGAATGCTACAGCAACCAACACACATCGTGTCTCTTACAATCATACCCTTCTCCCACCGTGTGAGCTCATCGATAATGGTAGCGTTCATCGCTGTCGATACTTGGGCTCCTTACCGGCCGACTCCTGCTTCTTGTACGCTTCCTCACGCTCCGGCTCAGCGAGCGCAGCCTCTCTCGGACACCACCAGACCTCTCGACATCTCTCCCCGTCTCTCGCACATCGTCCATGTCCCTCCCGCGCTCAGGGTATGGACCGGATCGCCCTGCATACGGATCGTCTACGCTTCTCTTCACATACACCTTTTCTTCCTTGCGCTTGGCGTACTGCCTCTCGGCCGCCTGCGCAGCAATGGCGCCCACCAAAGCGCCTCCAATCGTCCCTATAGCACCGCCCCTCCCAAGCTTATGACCGAGGAACGCACCGCCAGCTCCTCCCAACAGGTTGGTTGCTAACCCCCTTTCTCCTTCAGAAGCCCCCAAGACATCGCGCCCGCCCTTCTTCGGGTCAGAAGGATACCGCAGCGCCTTCTCCGTGATCGTCTCCTCGTCCGAATACCTCCTCCGATGGCTTGCGGGCCTTCTCCTATCGTCGTAGTCATCATACCGATCGTCATAGTACCCGTCGTAGCCATCCTCGGAACGAGGCCCACCATATCCCACCGAGGACGGTCTGCGACCATGCGTGTAATTCGCCCGCGACCGCTCCTCCCACTCCTGATATTGCGCTTCGGCTTTATTGTCGTCGTACGGCGCCATCTGATTGCCTGCGTGCGGGCGAGGCTCGCTGGGCGCATACGGACGGTTCAAATCCCGATCGCCATACGTATACTGGCTTCGCGGCGGGCCACTCGTAAACGATTCCCTCGAAGAATATGCATCGTGATCGCGAGGGTCGTAAGGGTAGGAGTTGGGCGCAGGACCAGCATTGCTGTAGGCGGAGCTGTCTTGATACGGCACATAGCCATGCTCGCGTTGAGGCGGAGGACCTCGCTCAAATCGATCGTCATAGCCTGATTCGGGATACTGGTTGTAATGACCCTGGCCCGGCGGAGGCCCACCATTGCTGCTGTTGTTATAGTGTGGGCGGGAAGACATATCTTATGACTGGGATTGCTGGGACGGGACACACACGTGGGAGACGGCGGCTACGATACCTATACATGCTCTCCCCATGCTCGCCATGGCTTGCTGCAGTGCTGGCATCGCTCACGAGTACACGTCATTGGGCTTGGAATGCAGTCGTACTTGATCCGCGCCAGTGCAGTCGTGGCATGATTGGCGTTGGGCAGCTCCCAATGGAGGCGCGGCTGCATTGTGCAGAGCGGCGAAACCAGGCTATGACGCAGGGTGCAAGATGGGCCAGACCCCGCGGATCCTGTTCCTATCATGCGTACCATTAATGTGCAAGTACATGTATGCCTGATTGCATAGCATGCGAGAGCACAACAGGAGAGAAGGCGGTCGATGTAAAGATTAAAGAGATGTATAGGCGTAAAAGGATGTAAGAACACTCAACACGGGTCTCATAGTGGCCCATGTACGAGACCAGCCTTACCGGAACAAAGAAAGGAACCCTCTCTTCCTCATCATCGCATTTTTTGCAATCAGATCACGTCTCGCCCTTCATGAAACCCCCAATATCCCTCAGAGGCAAACACCTCAACACCCCAAAACACACTGCAAAGCAATGCCGTCCGCGTAACGAACACTCGCGACAAGGCCTCTTGGCTTCAGCACCTTTGTGCCAAACGGTCTGAATTCCCCTCTCATTACACCACACACAAATCGCCGACTTGGCCGTCTCCGGCAGGCGATCACTACACCAAAACTGCAAAAACTTGACATAGGCCTTTAACGTCTTGGGCAAATGACGGCCGTGAAAATAAATCGGTGTCCCGTTCGCCTCGTATGCCTCGACGACTTGTACTTTCCACACGATGACTTTCTCCGCTGACGTCGAGCGGAATGCGACGCCATATGTGGGGATCATGTCCAAGTTCTCCAGGACGCGGTGTTCAGGTTTTCGGTGTCGGAGTGGTTCTGCGGTGACGTCTCGAGACGACGATGCTTTCGCGGAGCGGTCCCGAGAAGAATGACGATGCTCGCGAGAAGACGCTTTTTCGCGCGAAGAGCTCACCGTGCTTGACGTTGCGCGATTGGAGTCGACCCATTGGAGGAGATCTTCCATGGCTTCGGAGATCTGCTTGCCAGCGTGACGCTCTGTAACGAGTTCTGCTTTCAGTTGCTCGATTTTGGCGTCCTTTTCTTCGATTTCGCCGGCTTTCTTGGCTAGCTCGTCGAGGAGGAGGACTGCGTCGGCTCGAGCTCCGTCACGACTGGCTCGGAGGTTTAAGATCTCGTCGCGAACTGTTTTCCAGAAGGATTCGAGTTCTCCAGTGAGATCGGGCTGGTCCGGCTTCGATGCTGGCATTTTGACCGAGGGTAGTTGCAACGGAAGCTGAAGCGCTCCGTCAATGCTTAATAGATCAGAGGGAGCCAGACTGAGGCGCCGCGACATTTCAGCAAGACCGTCGAGCATCTGCTCGATTCCAGGTGGATGGGTTTCGGAACCATAGCCTTCGTCTTCTGTGCTTCCTGTGTCGCGCCGTTTTTCAGAACATGGGCTGTTCATCCTGGAGTCTTCGTATTCGAGCAAAAGCTCTGGGATAGGTGATAGTGGTTCGTGGCGTGACATTTCCTTCCCATCCACGATTCATGTAATGGCCCGTAGCGCAGCAAACCACGCTACGAGAGGTGACTGCCTTCTCGATCAACTGTTGTCGTCTCGGTTCTTGCGAAGGGTTCCGGTGTGTGTTGGTACTGAATTTATCAGCAGTGCGGAGTGGGGCGGAAATCACACAACAAAAACCATGTCGAAGCATGGACCGCAACCAACAAGGAGGCGCCCAGAAGGGAAAGGAGCAGGTGCCTAGATACAATGCAACAACGGTGGTGCCTCTCTTCGTGCATCACAGGGATCTAAGCTTTATGGGGTCAAGCGAGCGGCTGGAGGCTGTGGGTCGGTCGAGACGACGGAGCTGTGAGGTCCGGCCTGTCAGGTCATCGGGAGAGTGCGATTTATGAAGATGGGAGATGAGGTGAAAAATGTCCGACGCTGGTTTGCTCGGTCTGTGCATAAAGAGATGCGGTGCAAGCGCGGTGCTTGCTTTCTAGAACTCCTCCTGCTCTCGGAAGAACAAGCCAAAGGATATAATTGTGCCGTAGATCAGCAGGCCGCCTATGATGCTCATGATCATGGCCGGAACCCTGATTTGATCGCAATGGGCGAGGACGATTGGTAAAGCTGTGACTGTACGTCAGTGATGTTCCGGCGTGCACTTCATGGGAAGTGGTTTCGCGGTGTCGCATGACCTACCGATACCCATTACCACCAAGAAACCTGTCAAGAACCTTCCTAGCTCGACTATGCTGTTGTTCCCGCTGTCCATGAAATCATCGCTCGCTTGTGCTTTGGAGCATACCCAGTTGGGTATGGGTGCGATCACGTAGGTTGCAACCACGAGCAGTGTGAGGTAGGATTCGAACAGCGCCGAGGAGAGGATGACGAGGAGGAAGCCAATGGCCAGGATCTAGTTTACAGTCAGCATAGTACGGAGATTTCTCTACCCACCAGCACATACGAAGGAGAGTACGATGATGGTCTTGAGACCAGCCATGGCCATGGCTGGCGGAGTTGGTCGGAGGTGTGTCGCAAGTGTGGCTGCCTGGGCGAGCTGCAGTGTGTGCTGCGGAGGTGACTTGTGATCGTATCGCGTGTCAGAGGCGGAGGAAGCAGTGGCGGTGGTAGTAGCAGTGGTGGAGGTGGTGGAGGACAGGTGAAGTTGAGTGGCAGCGGGATTGACGTCGCCAGCGTGCGCGCGTGTTTCTCTGTATGAGCTGCGCGTCCGTGCACAGCTCGCAGAGTGAAGCTCTCTGGAGTTGAGCCGCCGCGTCGCCCAAGCTGCCTACCGACGGACGGACAGACACTCCAAGAAACACCACCACCTCCGCCGCCCACCCATCGCCGCCGCATCTGTCCTCCACTCCCATTCTCACCACATCGATCGACGCAGAGCGGCATCATGTTCCGAAACAACTACGACAACGACTCGGTCACCTTGTACGTCCTCGCAGCACTGGTTGACGATCACACCAAACATAGCTAATTGCATGTCCCAGCTCGCCGCAAGGCCGCATTTTCCAGGTCGAATATGCCCAGGAAGCTGTCAAGCAAGGTTCCGTCGTCGTGGGTATCGTCAGCAAGACGCACGCTGTGCTCGCTGCCCTCAAGGTACGCCGCATTTCCATCCATTCACGGAATTCCTGCTTATCCATTCCCCTCCCAGCGCAACGCCGAAGAACTGTCCTCCTACCAACGCAAGATCATCGAAATTGATACGCACTACGGCATCGCCCTCGCCGGCCTCGCCTCCGATGCTCGCGTCCTCTCCAACTTCATGAAGCAACAATCGCTCGCCTCACGACTGACCTACGGCCGACCCATTGCTCTTTCCGAAATCACGTCGCGCATCGGAGATCGCGCGCAGACAAACACACAACATTACGGAAAGCGCCCATACGGCGTGGGGTTGCTCATCGCCGGCGTAGATGCAAAGGGACCACATCTTTTCGAATTCCAGCCGAGTGGTGTGACGCAAGAGATGATCGCATGCGGAATCGGCGCGCGATCACAGATGGCGAGAACGTATCTCGAGCGCAATTTGGATGAATTCGAGGGTTCTAGCAGAGAAGAGCTGATCAAGCACGCCCTGCGCGCGCTCAAGGACAGCCTGAGCCAGGATAAGGAGTTGACTGTGGACAACACGAGCTTAGGCATCACCGGTGTGGGCGAGAACTTCAAGCTGTACGAGGGACAGGAGCTTGCGGGATGGTTAGAGACGACCTTTGAGAACAAACCCGAGGGAGGCGAGAGCACTGAGGGAATGGAGGTGGATTCTTGAGGCGACACTTACCGGACCTCGCACGGACGAAAACGGACAGAGCATGATAGAGTATGAGTGAAGCCGGCGCTACGTACGAGCTATAGACGCGGCCCCGCATGTATCATATGAACGAATGGAACTGCGACACACGAGCGAAGTGTTGCAAAGACACGGAAAGTGACAGAACGCCATTTGCAGGTCTGCTGTCTCAAAATAACGAAGAGATACACTCCCCGGCATTACCACCCCTCAGTCCCTCCACGCCACCGTGACCCCCTTCTCCGCGCTCTCCCTCGCCAACTCAATCAACCGAATCCCATTCCTCGACTCCTCCGGCTTCACCACCACCTGCCCCTCCCCCTTCACCGCCTTCACAACATCCCGATAGAAATCCACATAACATCCCTTCTGACTCTTCACCGTCCCATCGAATCGGTTTCCTTCGGATCGCGTACTCAACCACCCATGATACCGTTCCGGCTCGACCCCAAACCGCTCCTGATCCGTCACTTCCACCCCTACGAAAAATTGCTCAATCTGCGGATCCTCCCCCGTCTTCGTGAACGTCCCGTGCGTACCGAGGACGCGATATTTGAGGATCTTGTGTGTTGGCAGCGGGATGACGGAGGTGGTTTTGATGGTCACGAGGAGGTCTTTTTGCTCTCCAGCGTACTGCAAGATGATGGTGAAACTGTCGTCGGAGCCGTTATCGACGAGCAACGAACGCGTGAACGCTGTGACCGATGCGGGAAGACCAAAGAGGAGGAGGGTTTGGTCGATGGAGTGCGAGCCCAGACCGTAGAGGAGGCCGTCACCGGGTTGAGCGCTGGCGTTTTTGCTGTTGTGTATCCAGGGAGGATTATCGACCGAGTAGTGGGCTTCGAATTCTGCGATTTTGCCAAAGCAATTCTGATTGATAAGGTGTTTGAGGGTGCGGAAATCGGAGTCGTAGCGGCGGTTTTGGAAACATGTTAGGATTTTCCCTGTCTTTTGAGACAGAGCGATCAGGTGGTCTGCTTCGGCCGAGGTGATGGTGAAGGGTTTCTCGACGACGACATGCTTTCCCGCCGAGAGGGCTTGTTCGGCAAATGTCGCGTGTGTGCTGTGTCCTGTACAGACGATGACCAATTCGATTTCAGAGTCCGCGAAGAAGTCTTCTGGAGTGCGATAGTGCTTGGACTCCGGATAGTCTATAGTACAATGCTTGCGAGGTTCATCACCATCTTTGGGGGCCTCTGCTCGTTGCAGAAATGCGTAGACTTGCAGGTCGGAGTTGGGTAATATGTATGGCAAATGAAACGTGTTTGTCGATGAGCCATAGCCAATGATCCCGACTTTGATGGGCGCCATGATGTCTTGGCTTAGCATGAAGCTGTCTGAGAAGCAGTAAGTTAGGGCACGCAACTTCTTATACCTGCCTAAGCGGCCGCTTTAGAGCTCAACTCCGCACCGCTTTAGCCTAAAGGTTTATGAGAATGCTTCAGATGTGCATCGAATGCGCTGTGTAGCACAGAACTGCAGGAAACAGACGATGAGTTTCTTCCGATGCAGAGGTGCAAGCAGAAGTAGTAGAGATGACTTTCACGCTTTGACTCCATCCAATAAATACGAAGCGGGGTTTCGAGCTACTTCTTCTTCGCAGAACCCGAATTGTCTGACGACTTGGACGTGCCAGCCAGGAAACCAGCCAGATCGAAATTCTGCATTTGCGCTGCTGCGCCCGAGCTGCCGGACAGCGGGCTTTTGGCGCTCATCTCTTCGAACTCTGCCTTGGCCTCCGGATCCACTACAACGTGTTAGCACAGAATAGAGGAGCTTTTGCCTTTCCAGGAACGTACTATTCTCCATCAAGTACGGCATGCCGACTACGAGCACCAAAGACGCCAACGCCATGAGAATCATCGGACTCTTCAAGAAGCTCAAAATATTGAAGCCGCCTCTTTCTTGATAAAACTGTTTCTCAACCCCAGCTTTGACATCAATCTTCAGCTCATCCTTGCTTGTCCCAAATGACTGCCCTTTGTTATCCCACTCGTTGCCTCTGAAAGTCGCCCAAGCACTGATGTTCTGCGAGCTCTCGCCCTCGTTCCGTGTGACATCTACTCTCAAGGGCGGGAAGAAGTGGTCCCGAGAATGTATCGTGAGCAGATAGCTGGCGTCTGGGAGATCCTCGAATAGAAAGGTGTTGTCTCTGCGGATCGGAGCATCGTAGCGAACGCCTGGAGGTCCGAGTAATACTGCATGGCTTGATGATGGAAGAGTTGATGGGTTCGGAAGCAGCTGTGACGGCGGGATAGAGACTGTCAATTTAGCCGCAGATGCCAGAGCGGCACATGCAAGGACGAGCGCGCTGCGTATCGAGGTCATCGTGTTTAGCAATCGAAGAAGTGTTGCAAGTTGAATGCACCCATACAAGGTGGACGGCTATCCTTCACGCACATGCCTTATCGCCAGCGGATCTACCCGCGAACAGCTCCATGCTCTGCGTCGTACGAGATACTCCTTTGCTTGACACTTGAAACCTCGCTTGTGCTCTCACTGACCGCTTTGTATTCAGCTGCATTCCGATAATATAATCGCGTTTGTGTACCGTTCTATTTCCTATTCACCATGTCTCTCTTGCTGCCTCAACCACAGCCTCGTATACCATAATCGATTGTCATATAATAACAAGGCACACCTCATCCCGCAAGTCCACGCATGCATCTCATCAGCAGCCGAAGATGGCATCTGCGAGCCCTCTACTGCGTTTACCGCGCGAACTACGCGATCTCATCATGCTGGAAGCAATGACAATCCGCTCTCCGCCGCCAACACGAACATTCCGCACCATCCCACCCCCAGGAACCGACGGCCAATTCTACCTCTGGTCCGAGCATTCCAACTGGGAATCTCTCAATCTCCTCTCCGTGAGCCAGCAAATCCGCGCCGAAGCCCAAGACCTCACCACCCAACTGTACCACGCGCAGAGAATCCGATTCGAAATCGACATCCTTGTGAAAGGCTACGTCTACACTCCGAAATGGACCCTCCAAACCCTCGCGCTGCAACCGAACTCGACCCTCGACCTTCAGGTGAACCTCCAAATCCTCAGCACCGAAGCCTTCCGCGCCAACGATGGCTGGCCCCGTCAACCCGGCCACATCTTCCGCACGCTTCTCAATTTCCTCTCGCGATTCCTGCATCTGGGGCCGACATTTCTCAACGATGACGCTCCCTTCTCCACGCCCGGGGCGTTCCATCTGCGCAATCTGGTGCTAAACGTCACGTTCCGAGACGATTATACGCGTGCGACCCATGCTCAGACGGTGCGAGAGATTTGTCGGATGATGAAAGCCTTGAGCAAACTTGATACGGCAAGCAAGTACATTGGCAGGATCCAAGTTGAGGCTTCGTGGCAGGTGCAAGGTGAAGATTTCCGATTGCAACGAGAGTGGTGTGTGAAAGACAGGGCGAACGGAATTGACATTGAGCAAGCAGAGCTGAAAGAGGCTGACTGGGCCGCAGTAGGCTTCCATTTTGGAGAAGCCTGGTTGCAAAAGTATGCACCCGGCCGGCACCTCACTGCGTGAGACCCGAATTGGCATTGATGTGACGCTAATAGACCGGAGCTGCTCAGCATGTGGCGCAAGTAGACGCCGAAAGGTAATAGATCAGGCCCAAGAGCATGGGAGAATATGCATCATTGTGTCTTAGAAAGGACGATCAACCTGATATCATCCAATGCCCCCAGCCGATGCCATCATAATCACCATCGCTAATGCAGTGAAACGCTCAGAATGCCTTCCCCCGGAAGTGCTAATTTTCCGCCTGGTGGAGGCACTCCTCCAACAACGCCCTTTCCCTCGTACGTCATGGTCTCATCGATGATGCGGCCTTGCCTTGCGGTACGCTCCCTATCGCGCGAATGCAGAGCTTCTGATACCATTCCTTTATCACTTCTTTGCGATAGTTCTCCATAGGCGTGGATCGGTCCCTGTATGTAGGCAAAGGCGGCCATGAACTTGCGCTGACGCCAAAGTTTCCGCCATCCTCACTCAAATCGAGACTGATGTGCGCTGTTTCATGTATTGGTTTCAGACATTTCGTCGCTTTTGCCGGTCTCACTGTCGAGGAGACTGCTGCTATCTGACCCAGAGCTGCCTGCCTCCATGACATAACCTTCCGTCCTCTCCACCAAGCTGCGATAGTACTCTTCGAGAGTCTCAGGTTTGGGAACAATCTTCCAGTCCACGCGCTGCAGAAGCTCGAGTTCGAGAGTTGCCAGCTCCGAAACCGGGATACCCCCGATCCTTGCGTAAGTGGGGTTGGTCCAGAAAGAGTCGCTCAAGCCCTTGGCGGCCACAGTGGCTGCAGTGATTAAGAATCGATGAACAGTGAGACTGTTGATCGTGAATGCGGGGTACATGGTGCAGAGACGATCGATATAATACACCATACTGAGCAGTATAGGTGGAGACAGCGTTGCGTGCTGTATCAAACGCTGGAGGTAGTCTGATACACTGATCCCGGGTGGTGCTCTCGAGTGAAATCTAGTCAACCTGCCGTCGCGCAAAGGGATCCGATCGTTGATGCGGATGAGCTCCATGAGCATGTTGGCGACGAGAATTCCAAGTTCTTTGGTGTTGGCCCTTTCATACTTGAGCGGCATGACCTTGAGCGAGCCAGGCTCGGCTTTGGATCTCTTCGGAGCGGCGGAGTGGCCATGAGTAGATCGCGCTTCCTGCAGCGCGGGCGAGGGGCCACCTGTGTTCCCAGAGGCTGATTGCGAGGGATCTGAGCGCAAATCGGGCTCCTCCGGCATTCGTTGTGTTCCATGTGGCGCGCCAGACGAGGCGCTAGCGCCGCTCATGAGCTCTGGCGACGAGTCGGGAGACGTCAATGTCTCTTTGCGCTTCCTCCCACTCCGCGTCCCAATCGCCGAGCCCGGAGGCTTCCCTACTGCGACAGCCAGCTTGAGCCCTGCTGTCGGTGGGAGACCGTCCGGACTGTATTGTGTCCCGGTGCTGACATACGCCCCGGCCGGTGCGGATGGGCTGGTGTGGAACGGAGGCTGCTTGTCGGGGTGCTGCGGCGCGTGCGCACTGCTCTGCGCATTGAGTGA
>ANSM01001557.1:0-26683 GCA_000347735.1 Cercospora canescens BHU | reverse complement strand
GGAGGGGCAACATCCGGCATCGAGGCAGAAGCGGCGGCGAGAGACACAACGGCTGCGTGAAACAATCCTGGCTCTCGCCCTCATCTGCCACCGCGTGCTGTTGTTCATCCAACACCGCGTCACCGCAACGCCATTGGCTGGAGCTGTCTCCGTCTCCTCCATCTATTCTGGGATCAGGCCTCCACGCTACGGAGCTGCTGTCGCCATGCTTGGCCACCACCATCACCACCACCACCACCCACGACGTATCGCCGCGGACAATGTCGTCCCGCAGCATTCCAGACTTGGCTCAGTTGTACGAATACTACGTCGCCGCCATCACCTCTTTCGACGCGTCCCCAACTCCAGAATGGCTGTGCGAATTTGTCCACGCTGATGTCATTCACAATTCACGCGCGCTCGGTGTGCAGCAGTATCGCGCTCTCATCACCTCCAATATCTCCATTCCCCGCACAACAATCACTGTTGAGAAGCTCATCGTGCAGGGCGACCACGTTTCGGCTCGTTTGCGCTTCACTGTTCCTCCGACCTGCACCTCGTATCTGAGCTTTTCTCTGTTGCCTGCGAAGGATAGGGTACATGTTGCGCCAGATGGAAATGTCGCGAAAAGAGATGACCACTCTTTCGAAGTCTTCGAGCACGTCACGTATCAATTCGCAATCGACGAGGCTGATGGAAAGTGGAAGATCAGGGAGGTCTGGAATATCGCCGACATCGAGCCCGTGAAGAGGAATAGCAAGCCGTAACAGACATACCCAAGTGAAACGCCCGGTGCTTCCTTTGGTACCCCGCTGACCCATTTGACAGCAATTCACACGGTGTGATCGTACATGCTCTGTGTGCCCTAGCTTCCCTCTACTGCTTCTTTTGCGCCGCTGGGCCCATCTCCTTGCTAAAGGACATATATGAAACTTCGAGGCCAGATATGGCGTTTAGTCCAACATAGAGGATTGAGAGCAGCAGAATGGCTACCACGAGGCCCATGAAGATGCCTGACTCGTGTTAGCATCTTTCCGTCCGAGTTTCGGACCATGACCTACCAGGCGACAAGAATTGGTACTTCTCAAACAGTGGCAGCTTATCCTGCGGGTTGTCACTGCTCTTGGACTGCCTCTTCAAGCCGTGCTGCACGTCTCGCTTTAGATCTGTGTGCAAGCCGCTGTGTCCTGGAGGGGTATTCTCTGCCTCATAATCGAGCTCTGCACCCTGGTCGCTTTTTGCTGGTACTCCGACGTATACGATTGTGTGTGCGGTGTGATTGGCGAGCACGCTGTGGAGGTGAGAGTCCAACTCTGCATCCGCTTGTTGCAGGCTCTCTTTCCTCAGATCGTGGTCACCTCGTGGCGCCGCGTGCACCAAAGGTCCAATAATTGCGGCCGTGGGCTTCGACGTCGAAGATGTGACTGCCGCACTTGTCAGCGACTCTTGTACTCTCCTCGTTGTCATCGCAGATGTTCCATACACTCCTCCACACTCATCCTTGTTCCACCACATTGCCTGCTCACTGCAGCTGCCGCTCGTTCGGCGTCAATCTGGCCCATAACCTCCGGAATCTGCACAACACTCTTGTATTCATCCCTCGCTGCCCTCCTCGCCAGCTTTGGCATGTTCTCTTGTCGCAAATCCGCAGCGTGCACTGCAGGCTGCTCCACGAACACGTACACGCTGGACCCGCATAGTGACAATGTAGGCTCGAGTCCGCCTTCGATATGTGCTGCTGTTGTTAGTTGCTCGCTGCGCAGAGAGGTCTGATCGAGTCTGTGATGCTATCAGCAGCCGCTTGTTGCCTCCCCGGTCCTATGCATCATCGTACCGCTCAGTGCTCAGCAGCAGAAACGGACTCGCATCGCGAAGAGAATATACTGAGCTTGCCGCCGCGAGCAGCGATATCGAACTTCGTAGCATCATTGTTGGGTGTAGATGTACTGACGAGGTCTCCGGCCTCGAGCGACCTGATGATCTCCCAGTGAAGCTGTCTGCGAGAGTGGAGGAAGGTTTGCCGAGAAATCCGAACCCGATCGCGCATTTTCTCGACGAGCAACACTTGCACCTTGATTTCCGATATTTCAGCATCGGCTAGAAAGAATGCCTCCTCCAGCGAAGCGACGAAAGCTTGACCCGCTCCGACGCCAGAAACCCATTGAAGAACTCACGTTCAGTGTTGATGCACGACAAGAATACCTTACTGGCTTCAGCAAGCGAAAGCAAGCCCGTAAAGAGCAAGCTCGAGAACATGCAATCAAGCTGGCAAAAGAGGAGAAGGTCAGGGAGAGGAAAGAGGTATGCTCCTTTGGATACACATAAATGTCTCAGACATGAACCGAATATCGAGACCTAACCCAATGATCTATAGCTCCGCGAACAGCGCAAAGTCGATCTCGAATCCCACGTAGCGGAGGTCAACAAAGTCCTCAAACAACAGAACGCCCTCGCAAGAGGCCAAGATCCGGATGATGTCTCCAGCTCCGAAGAAGACGACTTCTCCGGCTTCGACAATGAAAATTCGACAGCGCCAGCAATCGCAGAAGTCGAACTTCCAGACGAAGCAGAATACGTGGACGAGGATAAATACACCACCGTCACAGTTGAGCCTATGGGAGAGACATCATCAGAAGGAGAAGACGATGGAGAAGAGGGGCCATCGAAAGAGATATCGAAGACAACAGCTTCAGAACCGGAAGTAAAGAAGAAGAAACGGCCTTGGGATAAGACGGGTGATGGTGCAGCGAAGAAGAAAAAGCAGAAATTTCGATATGAAAGTAAAGCGGAACGGAGTCTGGCGAGGTCCAAGCAGAAATCGAAGAACTCAAAGGCCGCGAAGGAGAGGAAGGAGAGTGACGGTGGCAGTAGTAGTAGTAGTAGCAAAGGGAGAGGGGGGAAAGGTGGGAGGAAGAAGAAGTGAGAAAAGCCATGATATGATACAAAAGCGAGAAAGCAAAGAATGATACCCTTTCCAGTATTGTCCAATACTGTTCTCAATTCCTCAAATGCGATTTGAGAGGTCTCGTCAGCCACGGATGACCTATATGGCGCACTTTGTGAACTTTCCTGCGATCTCCTCGGCAGTAGCTCGTATCATGCTGTGTAACGCGAGAGAGTTCAACAACATCCGCTAGCGGCCGCTGGCAAATGATCCACTGCCAGATCGACGATGTCCATCACGGAAGGTATTGACGCCACAGAGCTACTGCGAATTTATTGGCGGATTTGTATCCGACGAGGTGCATCAGGACCTCAATACGGTTTGAACGCGGCTTAGGTCACAGGTGATTTGCAGATTCATGCAACTGGACGTGTTGGGACATGTCTCACAGGAAGGAGTAGACATGGCTATAAGATGAGTTTCATTTGATGGATGCATTCTTCGATTGACCGATATTCAGATGCCATCGTAGGTTATCGGCCAGATTTAGTTTGCTATGCTTGGCATTCATGTTGTGTAACGCGAGAAAGTTCAGAAGCAGCCGTTAGCGGCCGAAGAGGAGCCGCCAATCTTGGACAGAAGAAGACTGGAGTGTCATAGACTGTAGTCCAGGGGAGGCCGGTTTTGCCGGTCAAGAGTTATTGCGCGGGCAAATGGTGGAAACGGTGGCTGCAGAAGAAGCCTTCGGCTTATGGCAGGCTAGTACCCTGCGAAAGCTTTAGCGTGGCGAAGGGAACAACAGGTCTCGACGGTGAGAGAGCGGCCCAGATGCTTCGATGGCATCCTCCTCAGCACGACAGACAGCTTGAGCCTCGTTTAGTCCGGCCTGCTTTAGGTGACTTAGGATCATTTCAAGCAGCTCTCCCATGCCGCATGTCTTCGCGGCCAAGACGGGCGATTCAGGAGAACTAGCATGGTGGTGGTACGGAGCGCTCGTTCATGTAAGACCCGAAGTGCCGATGGAGGTCGAAGATGATGCGCGACTGCCCGCAGGATTTGCCATATTCGATGGCCCCAAAGATATCTCGAGTGCAGGAAAGAACATTTCTACGAATCACCCACTCCTTCACTTAGTTATTGTTTCCCGCCCGCCGCAGTCGTCCGTCTGCTTGCGCCAATGTGGCGCACAAATCGGATTCAACAAGAAATCGACAAAGAAGGAGACGTAACGTCAGGCTCCAGCTCGCGGAGCGGGTCATCAATCCGTTCTAAGTCCAACCAAGGCCTGACGGACACCATGCAAGAGAGAAGGCAGAGCAATTAACCACAGCCTCCGGCCCACGAAGGGATGAGCTCCATGGGGACGATTGGCCCTTAGAAGTCCCATTGAGCCTGTCGGACGCTCGCAAAGACGGAAGATTTGCAGCTGATTGTTGGTTGCGAGGTCAGAATTTTCAAACGCTCATGATTCTTGCAAAAGCGAGCTTGGGTCGAAGGTGCAGGCGGCAAAAAACTCACGCAGCACACGGACGCAGTCGTAATTGTTAGACTTCGCACACACAACTCATCTCACTGCAATGACCTACTGGGAAACTGTACGCTCTAGCAGAGGCCCCAAAGGGCGATATCGCTTGAAGTTGGGGCTCCAGTGGACGCCGACTAGAACGCACATGGTCTACAGGGTCACCGTTTCTCTGAACGGGTTGGGTCAATCTTGTAGGCCGCGTCGTCTTAGAGGGCATAGAGGCGCATATAGTCGTTCTCAGCTTGATGTATCTTGTGCATATACATGACGTCTGTCGGCATCGTTGCCTGCTCCATTGAATGTTTTCGAGGGTATGTAGCCCTCGACATGCTCTGCGTTCGTCCGTCCTCCGCTCTCGTAAGCGTCTGCTGCTTCTCGGTCGTTCGCGTCCGTCAGTGATGCCGAGGCTGGTGCAATCATCGTGGCGTGCGAGAGTTTTCATAGGAGGATTTTGACCGGCTGTGAAGTGCAGTGTACTGTATTTAGTTTCGGAGCAATTGCCGCCAAATCCCGCCACGTCTTCTCTGTTGCGGACCACATCCGTCGTGCCTTCTCTAAAGAAAGATGGTCTTTGATGCAAAAGGGACATGCGTCTCAGATAGACCTCTGTGGCATAACCCGAACAACAGCTGAGCAAGGAGCCTGTAAAAGCCATTCGGAATCGGAGAGAGGTGTGCCAGCCCGGCGTCAGCGGTCAGCGGCACTGTCGTACCTGTTGTTCACTTGGGCTACAGAGACCTGCATTGTATCACGGAGGACGATGGCTCTGTTCCGATAACAGTCGATCTCTACGGCGCTATCGACCGGCACTATGCAAGAAAGCCGTGAAAGCCTCAAAGATCTGGACAGGGCTCCGAGGATTTGCGTCTCAAACACATCACTGGCTTCTGATCTAAGCCTGGGCAAAGAAGAGTGGCTTTGAAGCCTTCCACAGACTGGCGGAAGATGTGTTTATGTCTGCAGAAAGTACAGGTACTCGTGTCTCAAACAGATTCTCCCGTGCCAATCTGCGGGTAGGCTGAAGAAGAAGGCAGCGAATCTCTTGGAATTAGGAAAAGAGTATTCTTTATGTCTTCATAAAGTAAAAGCATCCGCATTGCAGACTGACTAGGAGCAGGAAAGTCGGGCATGTCCGTATCCTTGTCTGTATCTTCTCCGGGTTTGTCCTTGTGGAAGTTGTCAGTAGTGGCGTCGACGTACTTTTCTTCTTCACCGTCGGACTGGAAGACATCGACGGCCCCAAAGAGCTCTACGATGCGATTACCACCAACTGCAAAATGGCTGCTGGACGTGCCTTCAGAATTACGCAGTCCATGTTTCGGATGCTAAGACACCGGCATTGCCATATCATGTCCGGATACATCGCTCAGCAAAAGACCAACCAGATTGACCTGCCACTTTGGATCCGAGGTCAGCAAGGATGTAGTAAAGCTAATGTTGATTTGGAGAAAGGCAGTTTAACTCATAACTCTGCGAAACACAGTTGTATCTCATCGTATTCAGAGTCAGACAAGCGAGCAGCGAAACCTATGTCGCATCGGAGAAAGGGAGTTCACCTCAGAGCTACTTCGAAAATCTGTCGTATCTCATATCGGGAGCTCAGTAAGTGCTTAGTGAAGCTTCTATCGATACAGCGGAAAGACTTCTCTGACGATAAGTTCTGCGAAATACTGTCGTGCTTTATCTTGTCCGGAGCTGATGAGCGAAGCAGTGAAGACACATCGAACCAGAGACATATAGTCTCTGTCGGTATGTCCCGCGGATTCTTGGACATATCTCTCCGTCACCTTTTCTGCCATGGGTCTGGCGAGTGAGCAGTGAAGGCTTGGCGGATCTGTGAGTGGCATGTCTTCTGGCAATTTGCTTCGAAGCTTGCCAATACTATCTACTCAGACCGCTATTTACTGCTGGAAAAGCTCCGGAAACAGCTTTGGGTTCCAGCGCACAAACTGAGAGAGGTATGCTTCGCACCTCCAAGCTAGATTGTCTGGGGCATTGGGCGTGCTGTTGAAGATCCAGCGAAGCGTGACGACGAGACCTGCATCCAGACCGAAAGTGTACCAATGTCCTCCTTCATCTCGACCTTCCCAAACAATTTCGGGATCCACAAGCGTGTGCGAGGACGCCGACGCAGCGCTACGCGCTTCGTAATCCTGCGCTCGAGCCGACAGGGACGTGGAGATCTCGGAAATAACAGCATCTGCATCTGGAACAGTCATGCCGACCTTGCCATCGCACAACAGACTGATCACCGGCAGCAATGGTGCTGCGTCCGCCTGATGAGTCGCCTTCGGTTTCTTCTTCTTCTTCTTTCCCTTTCCCTTTCCCTTCTGCTTCTGCCCCTTTCGCTTGCCGTCTGCCACGATGTTTGCATACTGGGTGCGATAGAAACCGGTATCATTACGTGGATCTTTTGCGGCTGCTGAAAATACACGATCAGTGTATTGACTCACGTAACAAGAGAGCAGCGCAATGGGGTTTCAGCAGCTCACCATTGTACTGTCCATTATTCTTTGGCACGTCTCTCAAACTGGAGCTGCTGAGCATTGCTCGACATGCACGGAGCTTAATGTTCGCCTTCGAGTCCGGAAACTTGTCGATTGCAGCTCTCACCAGAGGCGCCAGTAGGTGTTGTTCGAGTGCATCTGGGGAGTCAAAATGCGCGAGCAAGTGCAGCACGTCATCGTCCGGAGGCAGTTCAGCGCCAGGAGGCGAAGAGGTTCCGAATGGTGGTGGCATGTCGACTGATGTGCCGTCGTCCCACAAGAACTTGTTCTCATGAAGTACAGCACAAGTCGACGCGCATGTCGGTGGTCAACTTCAAGTTCCAAATGTCGAGCTTCAGAATTGAAGGCACGCGAACAAATGGCACAAGTGAAGCAGAAGCTTACATTAAGCGATAGTGCCCTGACTTCCGTTCTTCACTTTCATAACGGTTGGCAGAAGATCACATTGTCGCGATGTGTCAAGGAGTGGAAACTGCGAATCCTAGTCATGGAAAGCTCTTTTGTGCCTGGGAGGAAGGAACTATGAGAGCGATGTTAAGAACAAGAGAACTTTGTACATGAAGACCGAGGCTCGAAGTCGTCTCCAGTCCACCTGCTTGGCTATCCGAACGTCTCAGCAGAAAGTGCTCGCGATAAGTCAACCGCGCAATGGAACCGAATGGATGATGTCTCAGCTGCTGAAGGTGCGAATAGCCACAAGACCTCCGCTGAGAAGGGCACTGCATCGATCGAGCTTTTGAGCTGCTTCATACCGCAACGATGTCTATCAAACACTTCATTCCACGTTATGAATCGCTGAACACATCCCTTGTCCCCACGCGTGTACCTTTCCATTATTCCCTCAACGGAAGAATCGCGCCCCTTTTCTCCTTTACCAGATCTACTCCACAACCTCTTCAGTTTCCTCCAAAATCTCCTCAAAGATCTCCTCCACGACCTTTCCATCTCCCTCACCATCTTCCACAACCAAGGCTTGTTGCTCAGGCGAGATCTCTGGTAGACCCAAGTCTTGCCTCTCCTCGAGCAACTCCTCCTTGGTGCGCTCGCGCCAAGCAAGCCATTCCTCGAGCTGTCGGCGGCGGTTCTCAATGACTTCCTTGTCAGCAGAACTCTTCTTGGCTTGATCCTGCTCTTCAAAGGTCTTGGAGTACTCGCGGAGGTTCTTGCGAATCTCTTTCATTTCCTCCTTGCTGAGCAGGCGTTCAGGACGTGGCCGCCATGTGAATTGCTTGAATCCTTCAACAGGCTCTTCGCGAAGAAGTTGGCCAGCAAAGGAGTAGAGGTGGTAGCCGTTTTCCATGCGGTGTTTCCAAACAGATGCACTGGTCGCGACAAATCGTCCACTAGGATCCCACTCGATGTCTGTGATACCGTAGTGATCGGCTGTGTTCATGAGTTGAAGGTTGGCAGTGAGATCCTTCTCCTTCTCATCCTTTTCACCCTCAAAGTCAAAGTCCCAGAAGTCGAGGTCGAAACTCTGCTGGTTGAGTACTGTCGCAACGATACAGAATCGGCCATTCGGAGACCAGTGAATAGCATTGTTGTTCTTCTTGTCGACGGTGCGAATGAGCTTGAAGTTGCCAACGGCGTTGCCCTTGGCCTTTTCGGGGGCGAAGAAGGAGACCGAAGTCTTTGGAGGGATAGCGGCACCAGCGGGCACTTCGCCAGCAGTTATGAGGACGAAGCGATCACCTTTTGGCTCCCATGCGAAGTTGATGACGGTGTCCTTCAAGCTGTCGACGACTTCCACCGGCACTCCCTTCTCTTGTACACGGAATATCTCCAGATTCGTGGCGAGAGACTTTTTCGACTTGCTGTGGCGATCGACCTTGCAGCAAAGGAATTTTGAGTCTGATTGCCAGTGAAGCTTGGCGTCGCTAACGTTGAACAGATTTCGGGTTCGGACAATCTCTTTTGATGGAATAGACATGATACCGACCTTGGCTGGGTTTGAGCCCATCTCAGGTGTCCAGTATGCGAACAATTGCTCGTAGTCCTTGTGCTCAATGCGCTTTGGATTCGCCGGGCACCACTCAAAGTCCTGTACACCTTCGATCTTGACGCTCACCTTGTCCATAAGTCGCATGCTGGGAAGTTCGTAGACGGAAATGCTTTGGTTCGGCGTCATTCGTGCGACATATTTCGAATCGGCAGACCATTTGAAAGCTGGCCATTGAATTTTTTGCTTGATCGGATTGCCTTCAGGGTCGAGGCCAGGGCTGGGAAGGTCGAGTGTGACAAAAGATCGAAGAGGCTTTCCGGTTGCGACGTCCCAAATGATGTAGTTCTTGCCATCTTCCTCGAGCGAGAGAATGGGGTTGCCTTCGTCGACGACCATGGGGCGATGAGACCACGTTGTGACGTATTTCTCGTTTGGCGAAAAGTCGACGAGGTTGACTCCTGGGTGCATAAACCGCTTCTGCCTCGACCACTGAGGACCTCCCCATAGCTGAACACCTTGCGCGTGCATGGATGTCAAGTATGTGCCCTTTGGCGACCATTGCACAAATGACTCCGTCCAGTGCTGGCGATCCACAATCTGTTCCGGCGCAGCTTCCCTCTCGTTCCAGAAAACACCCACGTTGTCACCACGGTACATGACGAACTGGTCTCTGCCGTCCGCATCTCCCAACCACCATCTCAAGTGCTCTTTCTCTTCAAACGGCGCAATCTCTGGCGCCCTGTACGTCTCATCGATCCTGCCCTCGCGGCCGAAACGCTCGATATCGGTAAGCTTGTTCACAGCCATGGTGTGCTTCTTATCAAGAGGCTGCGCGTGGAGCGCCTTGACAGCAGCGGCGGCCTGTGCCGGAGTCTCATACTCGACGAAAGCAAATCCCTCTGTCTGGCCAGTCTCCCCGCTGAGTGGCATAAACACATTCTCCTCCTTCGTCTTGCCGACTTTGGTCAAGCTGCGCAATAAGAATTTGATGAGCTTCTCCTTGCTCGCTTCGGGAACCTTTGGCAGACCGTCGATGACGATGAACGTGTCAAGACCTTCTTCCATCACTGTCTCAAATTTCTCGCGCAAGTCAGAGAAGTCGATCTCCTCATCGTCAACCTCGTACTCCGTCTCCGGATCGAGGTTCTCAAAAGATGGCGCCATGATTGCGGTATTGATGTGCGTGCGCTTTCCGGCGAAAGCACTGGACGAGCAAGTGGCGGCAGTGTCTCGTGGTCGTCGTCCTGTGCTGCTCGCTGCCGACCGAACTTTGGCGTTTGGAAGTCGCGAATTGAGAAAGTGTTAGCCCCACGTTTGCCAAGAGATGCCTGAGGCTCTTTCGTTGTTCGCATGACTTGCACGATGAAGATGACTAGGGAGTGAGTCAACAGTGACTGTACTTTGCACTCTCAGCCTACATCTGGAATATACGTCTCTAGCACCTATGATATCCTCAGGTCGCCCTGTGAACCGCATCTCAGCCGCCTCCGCTCATCATTAAGTCTCCTTCTTGGCATTATACTCGTTCACCTGCTTCAACAACACCTCTGCATCGCCTCCGTTCGCCACATACCACTTTGGATCAATGTGGTTCAAATTCAAGTATGGACTGCAATCCGCCTTCTCCGGACCCAATCGGTTCTCAGGCGTCCAACCCATACCCAAATGCGCCCAAGGATTCTTATCATGATACTTGATCTCAAAATCTTCGTATCTGGGCTTCTCAATGACCTGTTGGTAGTGCATTGAAGATCCGGGCCAGACAGCGTTCACGCGACCAGTTTCGTTGTTCTTGTACCACGATCGACAATCTTCTTTCCACACAGTATGCTTGATCCATTCTTGGACATGTGCGTTGAATGAGTCAGTAATGTCTTGCTTTGGAACCCAAGAGTGGATGTTTTCGTTTTGCATTTTCTTGATGATGGTGATGGCGTAGTCGGAGACAGAGTGCAGTGGACCCATGACGGAGCCTGTAGATGTATCAATTGGCGTGCGAAGCTGTGGAGTTTGTGAAAGCGACTCTTACCATTTTCAACAGGCCAGGTCGGGCCAATGAAGGTGATGAAATTGGGAAAGTCGGGTATACCGAGACCAAGGTAGGACTCCGGGCAGATCTTCCATTTCTCCTGTGTCGCTTGTCAGAGCATGTCCGTGCAAGTGAGTAACCTCGTTCATGCCTACCTTAAGGTCAATACCGCCTTTCCCTACGATGGGGAAGCGCGGTTTGTAAGAGACATCGAAGCCTGTGAGACCGTGCAGTCAGTATGAAGCCTTCCGTTTGCGCATCTACGGCACAAAACTCACCTGTCGCACAGACCACAGTATCGACCTCCCGCTCCACCCCGTCCTCACCGACCACACCGTTCTCCGTACAGGTTTTAACAGCCGTGAAGTGCACATCCACGTTGTCCTCTTGAATTGCCAACATGTAGGGATCACCCGGCGTAATTCTCCTGCAACCCACTCCAAATTTGGGTGTGAAGCCTTCGAGCAATCTCTTGTCTTTGATGAACTCCGCCATGCGGTCACGGAAAATCTGCTGTCCTTGGTTCTGCGCTTCTGTGTCAGAGTAGAATGCACCCCAAAGACCATTCACTTGGTCTTCAATGTCCTTGGCGTGGGCGACTAGAGCTTTGGGATTTTTACGGAATTCGTCGCGTTCGGCGGGATCGTACTCTTTGTTTTGGCCGTAGTTATTGGCGATTTGGACGAACCAGACGCTGAATCGAGGTCAGTATTGAGCATATGAAGTCCGAATTGCTGAGTGCTTACCCAGTCCGAACAAAAACATCAATGTGCTTTGCATGCGGCTGCATAGTCGGCACAGTCTGAATAGAACTAGCTCCAGATCCAATCACTGCAACTCTATCGTTCTTCCATGCTTCAGTCTGGTATTCCTTTGGCCATCGAGCAGTATGCACAACTCTCCCTTTGAACTTGTCCTTGAGACCTGGGATATCTGGCCACTTGAAATTGTTCAAAATTCCGGTTCCGTGCAAAAGCAAGTGGCAAGTGTCCTCGAACTCTCTTGGCTCTTGCCCAGGTGCCGTCTGTCGCAGCTTCACAGTCCACTCGCCCTTCTCCTCATTCCAGTACGTCCCGATGACTTCGGTATTGAATGTCATATATTTGCGCAGGTCGAAGGTGTTGCAGACCTTGTCCAGATACTTCCAGATATCTGGAGAGTAGGAAAAGAAGCGCGGCCAGTCTGGATTCAAGGCGAATTGGTAGGTGTAGGCATGGGATGGAATGTCACAAGCACAGCCAGGGTACCTGCGCGAAGATTAATGGTTGTTCCTCATATAGAGCTTTTCGATCTAACCTATTCTCGAGCCATGTGCCACCAATGTCTTCGTTCTTTTCATAGATGACATGTTCGACGTTTGCCACGTCTTTCTGAATACGATATGCCACCAGGATACCAGTGACACCCGCGCCGATCGTCAGAACGCGTAGTTTACGGTTGTTCGGGTCATCTTCGACTTGTCAGCGGCCATTGAGATCGCAATTTGCTAAAGTTCCGTACTGTAGGTGATTTCTTGGTTGACTGAGTAGCCAGACGAACCAGGCTGAGTATAATCAAAGGTCTCACCCGCGGCGACAGCATTCAAATCTGGCGCCATCGTGAAGTCAGAAGATGTGAGAGACTAGAATTGGGAAGCGAGTTTCGAAAGTGGGCTTCTGCAGCACTATATCTTCTTCCTACCTCTGGCCGTCCTAGCCTTGACAGAGCGGAGGTGAAGCGGAGCACTAGCCTCGGAATGTACACAGAGGGCGACCCGCCGCGCATGCCGTGCAAGCTCTTGGACGCCTGCGGTAGATGGCCTTTGCCAAAAGAGTGAATGGTATTGGTTGGAAGCTGCATGATCGGCATGGCCATGCGCTCCACGCGCGTAGCTCAGTAGGCTGCTGACCCAGCCCAGCGATTAGATCATGCCATCTTATGCCTTGCACTACAATAACGGCTTGGAATTTGCCACAGCATTGAGTCGCCATGTTCGAGTAGTGTCGTGGGAGCCTGTGACTCGGATCGCCTCTGCAACTATAGTTTTAGTGTCAAAACACAGCTGGAAGCTGTCAAAGAGCGGGGAAAGTCTGAGGGTGGGGATCACCCTCCTTCGGCCCTCAGCCTCAAAAGGCCACCGACATTCAGATTGCCCGAACGCACAAGACTGCCCGATGTGGATTGATGAAATTTCAACTTGATTGAACCCTACATATCAGCTGTCAGTTGGAGAATCACTAGCGCTTACAACCGGCAACATTCGATGTTGAAACGCTCTCAGCAGACTCGCAAAGTGTGCTGGCATGGCACTTGCTGTCGTAGTTGTGCTGTCGCCAAACCCAACCCACTCTATATCTGCGTTGCGTGGAAGTGTATCAGCTGCTACGACTACCAATGGCGGCACGGGCATGGTGGAAGAGTCGCTCATGTTAGTCTCTCTCGAGCACGTTGAGTGTATTGACCACCCGCCTCTTCCTGGACCACGTTGCTGATCCCAGACGTCGAAGTCCTCGTCATCTTCGGGGTCCTCGGTCGAAACATTTGATGACTGTGGAGTATGATATTCTTTCCACGTGTGGCGCACGATGTCAGCACGTTTGGTCAGCGTCGTCTGCTCCACACCATCTGAGGCAATGAAAACAATGCAATAGGCCCATTTGTTAACTTTCATGACTCTGCCGATTCGGTCAAGGTGCTGCAGAGCAAGCACGCCTTGCAAGATAAAGTCGTGGCTGTCGTGCTCCGATGAGTGATCGGGTAGTTGCATACTTGCTGGAATGAGCGGAATTTGTCCCGCCACATAGACTTTTTCGCCAGGGCGCTGACCACGTCCAACATGCTTGATGCACTGTGAATATGGCCCTATGTTGGCAGGCGCCCAATACGAACGCGACTGCACGTGCAAACCTTCTCGTTTGCCTGACTCAACGACTATCGAGATCGCAAGAAGAGAATCTCCAGAGAGGACAGCTGCACACGCAACGGTAACTCGTGCCGGTGGGTTCGGCTTGCTGAAATAGCTGCCATAAACTGAATTGACAGATGTGAAGTCATCCATGTTCCGCAGTACAATCGTTGTGTTTGCCACGTCCTCGGTTGTCAACCCCTTTTGAGCAAGCGCAGCACTTACTTCATCCATGATAGCTTGTGTCTGTTCAGCTGCTGTCGTGCCTTCGCCAGTGAGATCGGCCAGTACTTGTATGCCAAGATGGAGTCCATCGTTGCAAGCGGCATTATTGAATGGTGATCTTTGGGAGAAAGCGGTAATGCAGTCATCGGGCTTGAATGAAGGCTTGCTCTGAATCGCTTGCAGTATGGCCTCGAATCTGGTCTCGAGCAATGGTGGCACACGTACAGCAGTATTCGCTGAAGATTCGCATCCGTCATCAGCTTTCAGAATGACGACTGCGTCCGTCAATCTTACTGAAGCGCTACCCGCTTCTCCTGGCGCGACTTTGACGTTTTCGGGCGCGATCACGATGCTTCCCTTCCACAAAGGCGCAGGGCCTGCGATGGCAAGGGTTTCGAATTCTCCGCCTTCTCCCAACACTGCCCCATCGCCAAAAGTGCCGAACCGTTCACTAGCTTTGCTCAGACGAAGTCTCGTGCGTGCTTCTGCGACATTTTGCCACAGAAAACTCTCATCAAGTCCTCCAGAAGCCACTTTGATGATGCGGGAATCCTGTCCGACTGCTGCCATGTCTTCAAGCAGTGATGTTTGCGTCTGTGGTGGAAGTTGAGGCCACTGCCATAGGTATGAAAGGGGCGTAAGACCGAACCGGAGCGCAACAGACTCGACACGGGTGCGCTGATAGTCCGACATTATAGCACCAGTGCTCACCGCATTGACTTCCGGGTGAGCGTGGAGCACTTTCCGCAATAGAGGTAACAGAGATTCGGTCTCATCTTCGGTGTTGCTGTGATGATAGTCACGATCCTGCACTGCGGCTGTTCCACGGATCTCCTGGCGATAAAGTGGCAAGCCAAGTGCCTGCTCGTACAGTGGTATAATGTGGTGGCCAATCGTCTGATACATGAAGCTGTCCAGGTCCTCTTCATCATGAGACTTTGGGTGCAAGTTGGCAAGCGCGACGACTTTGTGGCCGTTCGCTTGGCAGTGAATAATAGAAAAGAAGGAGTCCTTACCGCCGGATATTAGCGCGACGACATTGAGACTCGACATGCTGGCTCTTTTTTTCCTTTTTGCTGGGGTCTCGCCGGCACAAGTCTCAAAGTGCTTGTCTAAGGGCGTCTTCACGTGAGATATGCGACAAGGAGTATGGCAATAACGTCTGCCAAAGGTCAGAAAGCTTTCGAGCTGTTCTGCAAAGAGGGCTTAACTACAGGAAAAGAGTATGTTCAACGTTCAGCACGCCAACAGGACCACGTAGAAAATTAGGTATCGAGTCGGAATTGGCTGAAGCGCCGAATTTGCAATGAGTTTGCTCTGTGCACGATCAGACACACGTTCTATCACGGGGATAGACGAACGAGCAACGTTTGGGAAACTGTATTAGATCATGCGCCGCACGAAGAAGAAAAGTTGGAGAGATCGCGTCGTGGAACAGAATTTTGATGCGTCGGACGGAAGCCAAGGGCCGGCCCGAAATAGTTCTCTTGGCGTCATTCGGTGCGGTGAGAGTCTAAGCAACTGCTTCGTCAACATGCACATATGCAATCGCGATAGAAATGTAACCTCTTTGCATGCAACTGCAGCGACTGTGTTCCTTTCCAGTGAAACTTCCGCCATCCATTCAAGCTGTGTCATAAGGAGCCGAACTCAGTTCTAGTTTCCCAGAGAAAAAGTCGACGTCCTTGCTCGACATACGACACAAGTTCTTGAGATGCTGTCTCCTAAAGCTCCAGAAACGGTGTCTCTGAACAGCGTAGGAGAGGCCCTCATGCCGCACTTGGGCGGGGTCTAGCTTCTGGGATCACCGAGCATGACCGCCAGCTGAGCATTATCCTCACCGAACACACCTGCTTACAACGGACAGCCCTCATCGCACGACAGTGGCCTGCCGAGCATTGACTGCTGCAAACTCAGACCCCGTGCCACCTCTGTTAACTGTCATAGACAGGTAAAGCTCCAGCTTTTCATGGCTAAAAGCTGGCTGCCCGCATTACATGCAGCGATCGTCAGGCACGACGGCTGAAAGTGGACTGATCAGGCCGGGCACGGGAATAGTCATCCGGACACACGCTCGAGGCCAATAACATCATCATGCACATAATTCAGCAACTTGAGCAATGCAAAGTGCGGGGAATGTTCAGAGTCAAGCCGAGCGCTCATATAAGCAAATCAACGCATCCAGGCCAGCATCTACATTCAATGTACCGTTAACAATTATGGCCTTCCCAGGCATTTTCCTCAAACTGATGGGTGGAGTTTCCGTCGCAGGAGCGCTGCTCTTGTTTCACGGCAGCGAGCAGGAGAGACCAATATTTCCAGTTGCAGAGTCTCCGCCCTCCGATGCAGGTATTCCCTTGCACAGCTTCGTCACTTACAGCATAGAATTCTCCTCATTTCCAGACTTTGCTGGCAACAAGTCTGTGCCGAATGCGTTCTCCGACAACCTCTTGAATAATGTGGGTGATTTGCAAGGCACGAAGCCGCACATACGTGTCGGCGGCAATACTCAAGACTATGCAATATTCAATAAATCGCTGGACGTGGCATCCGTGGGCATTGTCGATCCGGACATCTCTCCCGACTATCCTACAACGTTGACAATTGGCCCAAAATACTTTGAGTCGTACCAGACCTGGCCGGATGTGCAATTCGTACATGGCTTCAATCTTGGACGGAACAGCACAACAGCTCGGCAGGGACTTCTGGACTCAGTTTCGTACGCATGCGAAGCGCTCAGAGATCGGCTGCTGTTCTGGGAGCTTGGTAACGAGCCTGATTTGTTCAAGACTTCTGCCCAAGGCCCAGTGCGACCTCGCAACTGGACCGAGCAAGACTATGTCGACGAATGGCAACACTGGACAAGGGCTATCAGGCTAGAAATGGAACAGGCTTGTCCAGAGCTTGCAAATGATGAGAGATATCGATATTATGCTCCATCGTTCGCCGGAACAACAAATAGCCTGGAGCCACTGCGGACATGGCGGGCGGGATTGAATGATGATGATATCGTCGGCATAATCAGTTCACACAAGTACGCAGTGAATCTGCCCTGAGGAAGAATTGCTAACAACTCGCAGCTACGTCTCTGGCGCCACCTCTCCCGGTGTCACCCTGCAAGGCACTCTGATGAATCACACCTCTACAGCATCATCGGTCAGAAAACACATCAACTCGTCCCTCCTAATCCATGAACTTGAGCCTGACCTACCTTATATCCTCGGCGAAACTAATTCTCTCTACAATCAAGGTCGACCAGGTCTCTCCAACACTTTTGGCGCAGCTCTCTGGGGCATTGACTTCAACCTCTGGTGCGCCGCGAACAATATCCAACGCGTACACATGCACATGGGCACAAATTACCGCTACCAAGCCTGGCAGCCCATCGATACTGATCTTGTGGCCAAAGGTACGAAAGCGCCGTACTATGCGAGTATCGCTGTCGCGGCTTTCTTGGGTAACATCACCGATTGCCCGCCACACATTGTCAATGTCCAACTCGAACGGGATACGGAAGCAGCATACGCTTCTTACCTGGACGGCGAACTTCGCAAGATCATAGTGATCAATATGCAGTCGTACAACGCCACGGACTATAACGAGGAGTACCTGACGCCATTTCATCGGCCTACTGAGACGTATACTTTTCAACTTGCGGTCGCTTTCGCAGGCACAAAAGTCAGATTACAGCGCCTCTTCGCAAATGGCAGTGATGCGATCACGGGTATCACGTTCGATGGATACAGTTATAATTTTGAGCTGGATGAGGGTCGGCCGGTTGTTTTGGGAAATGTGACGAGGGGCGAGGAAGGATGTGTGGATGACGAAGGGAGGATCGAAGTGGGAGTTCAGAGGAGTGGGGCCGTGATTCTGAACTTCTGAAGGAGAATGAGTGTTTGTTAGAGGAAAGACACGATTGTTGGAGAATGGCAGAAGAGCAATTACGTTAATTCATCGCGGTCAGTATATCCATTGCCACCGAGTTCCGCGCCGCTTCATTACTTCGTTAGGAAACCGAATCCCAGCGACGATCCCATGCTTCACGATGATCCAAAAGGCCACCCAAGGACGCCGCTCGCGGTCGTGATCCAAAGCAAATGTCCACCTCAGTGGTGTTGCGCCTGGTCTGCACAGTCTCACCCACAAATCAACAAGCTCATACGAACGCCACACGCCCCTTCTGCAACTTCGCCTTCAAAGCGTCGACTTCTTGATGCAATTTCGCTATCTCATCCAGATCTTCTTGCGCGTGCGCTTGTGCGGGAAGTGCCAGTGCTGTTTTGAGACAACAATCAGCATATGAAGATGGCGATGCGACAGTGGAAAGAACCTGCTGACCTTTTGGCTGACATGTGCTCTTTGGCTTTTCGAACTCGGGAGTATGTGGTTCAGAATGCTGTTGGTCTTCGGCTTCGATGTGCACAATTGCGGGACCGTCGAGGCCGATGCAGGAATGAGAAAGGGGGTTGCTGGTTAAGTCGTCGTCGTTGAAACGTGCACCGCAGATTTGGCAGAGGCTGGACATTGTTGGCTGAGCTTTGATGGGTAGGTGTGTATTTTGAGGTCTTCGTTGTTTGTATGATCGTGGTGAGGGGACGTGGACTACCTACCATTCTCGCACTCCTATATAACAACAGCAAAAAGCTGTGGCGAGACGAAGCCTATGTCAGACTTCGTGGTGAACTCACACATCTCACCACCATGTCGTACGCGACTGCTTGGCTGCGTGTACCAGCGGTGAAGTCCGCCCTGGTCTTCCCGATTGCCATCCCTGTCACGCGAGCAGTTCTCGTTCCACTTCACTTGCTGTGCCAACAGTGTCGTATCCTGTCCAACTTTCGAAAGCGATGAATCCTGACGTTTCATCGCTCTTGATCCATACAGTTATGTCGTCACGTTCGAGCTCATGTACCCCAAAACCCTGCCATCACAAGCCCTGGCGGCATCAAGCAGCAACTCCGACCCCACGCAACAAACACTGGCGCCGTGATGAGGTTTTCAGCCACGTCCTCACAGCATCGAACAGTAAATGGTGCATTCTACGCCATTCTGGGACGTCTAATGCGGCCCATCTTTATCCTCAGCAGCCCCGACGCAGGAATCTGCAGGAGTCGGTGGACCTCGCGTGTCTTCTGCTTCAGGTCCACCGCTGAGATTCCAAGCGACTCGTAAGTTTAGTCGAACTGATGCCCCATCGGATGGTTAGATAGCTCTCCGATGTCTGGCACGAGTGAGCCCAGATAGAGAGGCGTCGATTCAGCACATCTCGAGGAGATTTCGAATTAATACCTCGTCTATCGTTCATTGACGAAGCGTCTTCGAATAAGCCTCTAGTGCCACTACATTGCGCCTCCACAGAGCAAATTCTTCTTCGCTGGCCCAATACAAGCCTTTAAAGTCTGTAGAAACGCACCTCAAGGTAGTGATGCCACGAAGGTCCTTCGCCGCTGTCGTGATATGGAGAACATCAATGTCCGCCTCCACAAAAACATCACGTACTATGAATTTTGTGCTTGTTAATAAGGCCCCGAACGATACCTCGACAATGAGACTTCGCAATTGGTCAAATGTTCGCAAACAGTCAAGGCCAAAGAGGTAGTGGGCACGAGGTTCGGTGCAGAAAGCCTGAAGAGTTTAGATCGAGTACACCATCTCCGGCCCTCTCATCCTTCCGACGATCGGGGCCTCACATTTGTGCTTTGACGAATGCCTCCGCAGCATCATGAAGAGATGTTTGGATACCCATTTCACTCAACATCCCAGGTGAGATGTGGTTTCTGGGCAATAATTCACTGTCGTACTCACGAGAACCTTGTCAACTGCGTGTTTTAAAGACCGCTTGATATTAGTTGGCTCGAGCTGCTCGCGAGTGGCGCCGCATGCGCAAAATCGGCGTTCCGAACCCATAGGCGTAGTCGAAGATGGAGCAGAGTAGTTCTTGTGGGACAGTCCAGAGCACGCAGACATCACCTGTACAGGATGTGGCAGATGAGCTCGACATGATTTGTTCGATGATGTGCGACCTCGCATGGGGAGGTTTTGGTCGTGTTGCAAGAGCGATGGAACGGACATGGGTGGGTTGCGATCTCGACGCAGCTTGGACGTAACCTGAGGAGTGGTAATATTGAAGCTGGGGTTCTTCTCGAGGACTGAGAGGGAATGGCGCCGGTGCTGCCTTTACTCGTCAGCAAAGTGGATACGAGTCACTGGTGCCTTCTGGTAGGCAATGGTCGAATGCTGTGCTGAGTAGTGCGAGGTGAGAGTGATTAGTGGCCGTGGTAAGAGTTGTGGACAATGGAAAAGCAGGAAAAGCAATGGGGGCCAGGGGCCCGGCGGGCTTTCACATGCAACGAGCGAATGATTTCTCAAATTGCAACAATGGGATCATTACATTTTGAAGCATGCCGCGCAGAATGCTAGGACTGAGATTTATTCTGAACGGATCTGAAATACACAGTCTAGCAAAACATGTTCCATATTGATCGGCAGGCAGTACGTATCTGACCTTCATTCGGTTTCCCGGCATTGAGGAGAGGCCTGCCGCTCTGTTGTTGCGCCCACCAGTTGTTTGTTGAGAAGCAAAGTGATCGTTCCGCACAAGTAGAAGCTGCGAGCATCGCCAGTGCACATGGCTTAGCCGCCCGATAAGGGTCCTCATATGCTCGAATGAGCTCCATAGTCAAAGGTTGTTGGAATAGAATTTTGTGAAAGACGGCGCTCTTATAATCATGGACTGCGACAGGAAAGACCCTGTATTGCCGATTCGATCCGAGTAGGCGAGCAATCGAATGTATGACTCTTGTGAGTGATCGACAGAGCCAATGGCTTGTTGGCCCGCTTTACGAGAGTGCTGCCCATGTACATTGTGGAGGTGGCAGTCGTGAGGGGTAGCAGCCACAGACTCAAACTTGCAGAGTGGGACATGTACCACAATGTTGTCGCTCGATTCAAATTGGTAGACTGAGTGTTGGAAATTTGCGGAGAGCACGTTCGACTCAACAACGCAGCTCGTCAGGTCTCAACTCCAACACCTTAGTGATAGCGCTGGGGGTCGGTTCAACTTGCCAAGACCAGCAAGGTAAGAGAACGGATTTGCAACCGATGCCGCTGACTCTCGAGCCTGGATACAGTGGCGTAGACTCAGTGCGGTGTTTTGCTTTCGAAAAAGGAATAGTCGCCTTCGGGGCAGTGACGATTGGCATCAGATAGCTCTGAAGTGCATTCACATTTTGTTCCCAAAGTTTCCTCTTAGTGTGCGTGTCGGCGTACCAACAAGAGCCCATTTCGCATTTGACTGCGGCCAAGTCCCGAAGAATGCTCAGCTGCTGGACGAAGTCAACTTCTGCAAAATCGCGGTCTTGAAAGGCATGCAGCCAGGGATAGTCCGTCGAGGACGAGCCGCGCGGGAAGTCATCGTGGGACACCTCGATCTCGACATTCCTCAGGCTCGAGAATTTGGCCAGTTGGAATGATTCGAGGCCACTTATCTTGACAAATTTAGCGAACGGCGGGATTGCTGCGCTGCTGTCAAAGCCATCATATACGCGCCATGGTCCGGCCATTGTCAGATCGAAACGCTGCGCCTTGACGAAGGCTTCAATGGCGCTGAGAAAGAACCGCTTGGACACCTGTATAAGCCGTCAGCACAGGCCTATCCAACAGTGAATGGAAAACCCGAGGCTGCTCACGAGGAATTGGTCGACGTGGTGCTTGAATGGTGGATGACTGCTCAATTTGCCGGTCTTGACAAGCTCTGCGTGATCGTAGTCGTACTGAAATTTCGTGGTGATACCTTTCGCCGCGCGATAGCCATACGCGAGGCTGCACACCATTTTGAGCAATTCCTGTGGCAACTTGTCGAAATGACAGACTCCGTCTGGCGGAGCCATGGCGCCTGACGAGGTGTCGAGCAGGAGCGACATTGTGTTGACCTTGGTGGTTGTTGGTGAGAGAAAGGTGACGACGTGCAAGGTATGGCTGATTCCAATGCTGGATGGCGGCCTGCAATCAGGGTGAGGGAAGGAGCAACACGGTCAGCGCGTGCTTTCATGTTGCGGGCCAAATTGGGCGCGTACTCAGTAGCGCGAGTTGTCGTGAGCAAGTGAGTCGGCAGACGCCGCAGTGTGTCTTCACGTCCATCGTGTATCACCGCCGTGAAATAATCGTGTTGGCACGTATCTCACTCCCAAGAGTTGATAGATAGCATGTGTCAGACCGCTGTGCTGCGTGCTGCCGATCCACGGCCGAGAGGCAAGTGAACACATGTGGCCAAATCACCATTACTTGGACGCAAACTTCCTTGTTGGCACGCGGCCTGAATCCATTAGCACTGTACAAGGCTCTCCAACATGCCAGCATGCTGTCACGGAAGGTCTCGTAGAACAAATCCTCAGGCTTCCGCCACTGGTGGTGAGTCAGCAGCGCATCTTGTCCGCTGGACCAGCTTGTACGACAGAAGACAGAACGGAAATCGTGATACATGCCATGTTCGATTCTCGAAGCGCTGAGAAACGCCTGTCTGTAACCATCAACTCGTACGCCGCTCTATGCAGGCGACTCCGCCATATGCACTGGTATCTTGCACTCCAGCAGATCGTCTACTCCTCCATCTTCTCCTCTTCATCGTCCTCGCCTTCCAGTGCAATCTTGGCCAAACGCTCTGCCTCTTCCTTCATCTCCTTGGGAACAGCCTCGTGTCGACCCTTGGTTGGCCCATTGACGGAGCTGATCCAGGTCAGTTCCAGCTCAAACTCCTTGTCTTTGCTGTCCTCGTGCGCGGCGTAGATGATGCGCGCTGCCTCTTTGACACCCTGCTCCAAGCTGATACACTCGCCATCCTTTGGGTCTAGCTTCAGCTTCTCCAGCTCTGCCTTGGCAGTTTGTCGTCCCTTTCCCGTTGCAGCACCGTAGTAGCCCCAGTACAGACCCGATGGCTCGATCATGTAGAGATATGGCCCGCCTTCCTTCACGCCCTCCGTCTTGCCACCTGCTCCGACCTTTGGCCCGCTTCCCACCGCTCCATCCACGCCAACCTCTGTCTCAGCGTCCCAGCCACCTACGATCGCGGTAATGCCGAATGGTCGTACGGACGAGTAGAGGGTGTATGCTTGTACGTAGGCGCCCATGCGGTTGGCGAGAGAAGATGTGGGGATGGGGGCCTTGTAAGTGCCGCGCCATTGCGATGCCTCGTCGCGAGCACGAGAGACGAAGTGGCGCCCATCGGGTAAGAGACCAGAGTGGACCTAGTGACCAGGCTCGTTAGTATCGCAGCCAGTTCCCTTTGATCATGTTCCCACTCACCACGCCGATATTCCTGTCGACAGTAGCTATCCGGTTGTTTGCATCCTTCTTCATGAGCTTACTGGTGACGAGCTTCTCGAGCGCCAACACCACGCCATCCTTGCATCTGATGCCGATGGCTGTGCCTCCGTTCTCGACGGCTTTGACGGCGTATTCGACCTGGAAGTTGCGTCCATCGGGGGAGAAGACGGAGTTGGAAAGATCGTAACCTGTGCCTATCGACGTCTAGAACATCAAGTCAGGCGATGCGCGTGTCGATATATGAGGCTGTTTCAATTACCATGGCTGCGTTTATGAGAAGTGTTTGGAGGTCGGCGGGGGTGTCGCAGACGGCGCGGACAGGAGGCGCTGATTGGAAAAGGCGCTCTGCTGATCGTCGCCTCGATCAAGTGTTTGCGGAGGAGGCGGTGTAGCGGCGACGATGAGTGGAAGTGGTGCTCGATTGATTGACTGTAGGAATGGATGGAGCTTGCATTCGAGACGCGCGAGCTGTACCTGCCTAACTCCGCCCGCCGGACTAGCGCCTCCATTTCTGACTTGATATCTGCTCCCGTCCACCGTACTTTCGAAACGGACAATCTCCCTCTCAAACGTTGCTTTGCACGAACGCCTCACTGCGCTGTAACTGACACAAGCTGATAGGCAAGGCGGCAGTGTCTGGCATACTCTACGCTGTCGACCGTACGATCCGCCGACTGTCGACGTGTAATTCCCCAGGACAGGCGACGTTGTTTCTGCCCAACGGCGTCGGTCCCTGCCAATCACACCAGCGATCTCCCCGATGCCCGACTAGCGTGCGGATGACGCAGACTAAAATTGGTCACACCTTCAATATCATCTCCCTCTCCCTCCTGTCCATCCGCTTCATATACCGCCTCGTTCCCTCTTGCACCCTCTGCCCTCTAGGTAGCCTCGATAGCTGTACTTACGACTGAATACAAGATCTTGCAACACCCCTCCCCGCCCCGCGCTACGTCTCCGCGAGAAAGAGTCGGGAAAGAAAGGACCGTTGCCCCTCCTTTGTTGGCAACCTGGCAAAAGAATCGCCGACGCCTCGTGCTTTTTTGCTTTGATTGACGGCCACTGCTCCTCTCATCTGACGTGGACGCTTGCCTCGACGAGAAGCTATACGAGTTGTATCGACGAGGGAACCGCCCACGGAAAGCTGAGAGTGGGAGAAGCTGCTCGTCGCTGTTGCGCTTTCCTATCTGCCCTACATAGCTTGCTCCCACCCGTTCAGGACTTGGACTGGAATATCCTGGACCTCGTGACCGGATCGCAAGCAATTGGGTCACCCGCACGACCTTTGTACTTGCTTGTGGGTTCGATGCTCGGAGTGGTTGTTCACTACTGCGACAGCTGCGGCTATAGCACACCTGTCGAGTACTCCGCATCGGTCTGGATACAAGAGCACACCTGCAACCACGTAAGACCGGGCCTCTCGAAAGAAAGGCCGTCCTCCGCGTTCGTGCTCGACTAACTTCTTGGACTTTGCTAGTGCGGCAGCAAGACTCTGGGCGCCAGAGTTTCGGGCGAGAGTAAGACCACCATGAACACGTTCCAGCATGACGAGCTGTCGCAGCTCTTTGCCAAGCTTTCGACCGAGCAGCAGCAAAAGGTCATTGCGGAACCGCAGTACGAAGGACAAGCCCGCGCAATCGTCGAGCAGATACAAATGGTACCTGAGAAGATTGACGCGCCCCTCACTTTTGCTTCTGCACATTACACGCACTCTACGCATCTCACAACAGATACGCAGTCCGAACCCGCTCGCTCTCCCCCGCCACCATATCGAGAGTCGATAATGCCCGCGGGTATGGCCGAGATACTCCTGCAGCACAGCATTGAACCAACTTCATTGCTCCCCACCCAGATTGAGCTCTTTGCGGGCGCAGATTACGAGCAGAGGCTTCGTCTTCTTGAGCTTTGGAGGATTGCACCGCCCAGCTATCCGCTCGAGCAGCACTTTCAGGCGCAGCACGAAGCGACGAGCGTGGAGAAGGAAGAGGCAGAGGCCAAGGCGAGGTATGAGCAGCAAATGCAGTCCCGAATCTTGCACCGTGAAGACCACGATTTCGACACGTACGTTTCGGAGCCTGTCAGCCCAGCCCCTGCCGTTCGAGCTCGTGCTGCAAGTATCGCGAGCGGAGCTGCGTATCTTGCCAAGGGCGAAGCCGAGCCGTACATGAGCAACGGCTATCAGCAGATGCATTCAGATCCTGTGTATGCTGCAGGTTTGTGGCAAGCACCTAGTTATGCCCCGGCACAGCATCAGCAGACGATGGAGGATCAGTACGGCATGTATGAGCAGATTCGATGTCACGCAGACTGGGAGAGGATGAATCAACGTGCAATGGACCAGCAGCTTGGACAGGACGAGGACATGGTGATGTAGGGGAGCTGATGGTTGGGGACGGATGGTCGAGCAAGGACCACTGGAGCATTTCATATGTACAGGCATGACGGCGTTGGAGAGCGAGTTCAAAGCAGCAAAGGCAGAGACTGTAGTGACTCTGAGATGAATCGGATTCGTTCGTGGCGTCCAATACATGCAGTCGGTCTGATTTGATGCATCCTGTTGAACTGTGCAGCGTGCGTGAGGGGTGAAAGCAGAGTGAAAGCTTTGACGCGCTTTTCGACAGGCAGGCGCTGGTGACGTTGTTGCGTGCTCGCCGTCACTTTTCCCACACGGCACGCTTCCTCCATCCACCGACAACAATCTTCTGCCGCCGCTGCTGCTAATACTTTGTGCATGCCTACCACAAACCACAGCAATCCCCGGCACACAGCGTTGCATCCGACATCGCCCTTGATCATCCCCATCGCCGCTACTCCCCGCCAAATACCCGTTCGACGAGCTTCTACTTGACTTCAACAACACCACCGACTTTCTCCAGACCCGCCACCCACCCCTTAATTTCTGCGCACTCATCACCTCAGATCCTCATCGTAGAGAAGCATCGCACGACCCTCCGAGCGTGCCAGGCGGGCAGCCCGCCGCAGCGCAACACGATGGCGAACGATGCAGACATCGCGACCTTCACGGCCTTCACATCTGGAACCCCCGAGCAGGCGCAGAGATTTCTCCAACTCACCGACAACAACGTCGAACAGGCTGTCGAGCTATTCTTCAGCAACCCCGACCTCGGCAGTGTTGGTGGAGCACCTTCGAATTCCGCCGCCCCCACCACAGCCAGAGACGACCCGATCAGGATCGACAGCGACGAAGAAGATGAGCCGGAGCCACAGCACAATGTTGAGGATGATGAGGCGATGGCGAGACGTCTGCAAGAAGAGATGTACGGCGGGCCCGGCGGTAGCAGAGGCGGCGAGGACGAAGTGAGAGCGCCCATTGCGCGGACGACAGAGACGCTCGTTGGACCGGGGAGCTACGGCGGCTTTGACCCC